>CM024592.1:54586575-54837836 GCA_014182565.1 Eucalyptus marginata
TCTCGAGGGTTATATATCTTTTTGCGACTTAAAAGGACTTTTATAATAAGATTCTAAGAGTAGCATACTGTGTTGTATTTCAAGCAAAGGGTGATCTCCGCTTTGAGCTTACGGCATCCATTAATTGCAAAGAGAAGGTAAACACCAAGTATCTCAGGATGTTTGATTTTTCCTTGTCAATCGCATCATGATGTCACTACTAAATGTCATGTTCGCACAACATGCTTAGCTACGTATTGTTCTTGATTTCAATGGCATTAGTTTATCTTTGTAATAGTCATGAGCAGCGAGTACTTTGCTTGGACTCCAGGATCATTTTATCATAATTGCACCTACGGCTACCAGGAACAATGTTCCAAGCATGGTTAATATCCTAATATGGCTCGTAGATTTATCCCGTTGGTAAAATCATATAACTAGCAACCTATTAATCGGATATACTCATAGTAATTTATCAACAAGAAATGCAATAATTAACAATCAACTTTTTCATAGATTTATCACTCAAAACAAAAACTTAATGCTGAACATAGTAATTTGATGAAACTAATAACTCATCAACACAATTTCATTTTTAAAAAAGCAAGGAATCGCCGAAATAAGGAATTTACCAACTTTGAGTGGAAAGTAAATTATCATATGTGGAAATTACCACTTAAAGCATAAACTTAGCAGTGAAATTAGCAACTTACCCACATAGTCCGCTTACAACTAGTTTCTTTTTTTGGTAAAGGTAAGAGATATATTGACTTTAAACCAACAATGCTATACAGCAAAGAGACTCGGCACCAACAAAACTTGCACTCAAGAAGACAAACAAGTCTAGTTGAGTGGAAGAGCGCCGAAAGGAAAGAAAACAAAAGGGAGCCAAACATCAGCGACCCACAAACGAACACAAGGAAGCCTAACTCAAAACAGGCAACAACAACAACTACAGAACAGAAGACGTTGGCTTGGCCAGGTCAAGTTCACCGCAGCAAGACAGCTCCAGCGGAATGGCCCACAGCTTCACCAGGTCCACTTCACCGCAGGAAGAAGAACCTCCGAGGAGAAGAGAGAAGGTTCAAACCCCTTATAACGCAGGGCACCTTCAGCAAAGAAGGAAAGGAAACCAAGCAACGTTCAGTCTATGAAGATGGAGGGCTTAAGTTCCAAAACCGCTGCATTTTCCTGTTAGAAGGGTGTCGGGCACCCTCCGGCAGAAGGGACAGGGCCTTGTCCTGACAACATTTTGAAGCCGATTTTTCATGGCCAACAAGGAGGGAGTTCGCGCACGAAAAAGGAAGTTATTCCGTTCTTTCTAAATGATGTGTAAAGGGTAGCAAAAGCGAAACGAGAGTACAACGTGGAAGGAATCTCCTGATAGAAACTTGATAGCCCATTGCAAGTTATCCAGCCACGGTTTATTTCGCCATGCAAAGTTACATCAAGAAGCCTAGAAATTAGCAAGAGCACCTGTAGTAGAACACCCAAAGAAGAGGTGGTCAACAGAATCAAATCAACAAGAGCAGAAGGAACAGTCCGCTTACAACTAGTTAGTTATCACTAAAATAAGGAATTTGCCATTATGGATAAAATCGAAGTTAGTAAAAATATCGTTGGATTAAGCAACTTGCCAACGTAGGCCCACTTTTGTTGTAGCATGTCACCTACTATTTGAGGAATTTATAGAATCCAAACTCAATAGCGAGTCACCGAGCTATTTAGAAATGTGCCATTAGAAATAAAATCTTAGATCCAAGTCAGTGTTGTTACGGAAAAATTAATAACTCACCATACCAATGCAGGTTGCCTCGGTGGTGGGCTTGGTCAGAGCAAAGAGAAAGTACAAGGAGTTACGAGGGCTTTAGCTCTCTATGTTCCGTCTATTGGGTGTGGGGATTGTACGGGGTATACTGCAAGGACCTCCGCTATAAGCCAAATGTCACAGAAAAAAACATAATATGGCCACATTGAATCTCATATGCCTGTTTTTACATTATTTGTTAAGGATTTCTACTCAAAAGTTTAAATCATTAAAAAGTAATTTGTTTGTGGGCAACTGAGAGGGGATGTTCCTTAAGAAGCGAGAAACCCGCCTGAAGAAGCGACAGAGACTATTGGCTTGTAATCTGTTTTTGGGTGGCTTTATCACCAGCACCTCAGCACTAATCCATCCTTGAGCGGCTGAGCCCCCAAAAAAAAAAAAAAAAAAACTCAAAAGAAAAAACAAGTACTAATACAATATATTTAAATGATAATAAAATGAGTCTATCTATTTTATCTTTTATTTTTGTGGAAAGATCATATGTTATAGGCATAGGCTACGGTTGGTCGTCGGGATTTAATCGCGATAGAACTAAATAGGATAAGATATAAAATTCATGGGATTTTGATATATTATATATATATTATTTGGTAATTGTAGTAATAAAAGTTGGATATATTCACACAATATCATGTACATTGTTTGTAAAAATGAACTAAAAATTTTATAAACAGAGATGGTAAAAATCTCTCGCAACACTCTTACTTACTTTATTTTATGTGGTTTTTTTATTTAATTTTCATCTCTTTTATTAATTAATTTATTTTTTATTTTTTTCCCTCCCGTCATTCTCTAATAAAATTTTGTTAACTAGCAAATTGTACTAATATAACCAAAATATTAAAATACCTAAAATATATAATAAATATATATTTATATTTATATATTGAAATTATTTTTATAAAATATAATTAAACTCAAATATATAAAAATAAAAATAATATTAAATTAAAATAACTAAATTGTTATTTTTTATTATTTTAAATTTCTTATATTAAAATTCAAATATTATTTATATTGAGATATAATTTTAATTTTGTTAATTTTAAAAATTTGTCATTTGAGAAAAATAACTATCTCTCGCAACACATTACACTTTTGCTTACTTTATTTTACTTGCTTTTTATTTTATTTTCCTCTCTTTTATTAATTAATTAATTTTTTTATTTTTCCCTTCCCATCATTCTCTAATAAAATTTTTATTAAATAGAAAACTGTACTAATATACCTAAAATACTAAAATACCTAAAATATATAATAAATATAAATATATTTATATTTATATATTGAAATTATTTTATAAAATATAATTAAATTCAAATATATAAATAAAAATAATACCAAATTAAAATAGCTTTTTTTTTTTTGTTATTTTGAATTTCTTATATTAGAATTCAAATATTATTTATATTGAATATCATTTTAATTTTGTTAATTTAAAAAATTGTCATTTGAGAAATATAAATTCCCTATTATGGATGCTAAAAATCTATCCACATTTATTTTACGTATCATGAGATAATTTTATGGATTTACATATTCCCCTTTATCTTGTCTTAAGTAGATACCAAATATGGGATATGATAAATTTTATCGTATCCCAAATTTTATCCTAACTACTTAAATGCAGCATATGTTATGATGGGGATTCATTTGTTTGAAAATCCACTTGCCTACAACCCTTTTTAACTAACTGGATTGGGCGGACAAATCCATATTCAAAACTACAGGAAAGCCGGTCATCCAAAAGGTAAATTGGCTGGGTACGCAGCCCTGTGTTGTAGATTAAGGATGATCTTTTTTTTTTTTTTTTTTTTTTGCCATTTTCCGAAATCCTGTAAGAAAATACTTAAATACAACAATGTACTTCCAAATAAGGAATAATATATGTGAGTGCATTTTTATGACCTAGCTATATAATTCTCGAGGATAGTTTGAGAAAATTTATCTCTTATGGAAATAAAGTGTATTATTCTTTTAATGAAAATATTTGCATGAGTGAAAAGTGATAGTTTGGAGTCTCAAGGAGATTAAATTGTTTTTTGCAAGTCTTTGAAGTGCAAGGATGACCTAGTCTTACCCAACCGTGGGCAGCTACGCTGGATTAGAGTATTTCCTTCATCACCGAGACCAAGGGTTCAAAACTCGCAGTTGCTAAAGCATTGTAAGTGAGGGGCCATGATGTTGGGATCCTGTGCTAGTGTTCCCCGAGATATAGGAATTAGGCCCGACGGCGCCACCGGGTGCGGCAGGTCAAGGCGGAGTCCTTAGTTACCAAAAAAAAAAAAAAAAGGATGACCCAGTCTTACGTTAATTATTTTTGCAAGTCTTCGCTCCACTCACATGAGGAATATTTCTTAGGTGAAGCTGTCAAAATTTTATTTAAGTCCTGCAAATAAATTAGACCGTGTTGATCATCTTGCGGCCGAAGAAGTGGCTTGTTTCCGGAAAGCTGGACGAAGGAATTGGATAAAAATAGTCGGTCGAAGAAGTGGCTTCTTGCGGCTTTCAAAGTTCTTAGTCGAAACCACGGCTAAAAAGAGTTATGCAACCTCTACTTCTCAAGAAAAGTTAAAAAGCATGGATGTCGAATAACACTACTTGTATTTACCAACTCATGGCCGGAAACTTTCATACATATCATGTGTGGACGTCACAAAACCACTTAACGAGAATAGAACAAAAATGATTTGAATCATGATTTGATCTTGTTACCACATATTCAACAATGTAAACATAACGCATAATGCAGAGATTTGAATTAGTATAAAATCGAAACAATGTCTTACTTGCTATACATAATCTTGAGAAATTAAGAACAAACATGTGAACAATAAGTTGCCATCTATAGAATATAAGACATCGGGATGAAGTTTATCAAAATTGAGTTGAGAATGAGATGGATACATGTGATTAACAACTTTCGCAATTTTACATGTCACTATGAGCTTTACTGGACACACAGGTATCGACACTTGAATTTTAGTTGATAAATTAGATATGCATTTAAGTGATAAAAAAAAAATTAAGAAATGAGAAAGAGAAAAAGAAAAGAAAAAGCCCTATCCATCAATTCGTATGTCCCTATTCGCGCAACTCTGGCCCATCTAGAAAACCTGCCCTTGTCGGCATTCTCAAGGGGGTTGGGTGACAACAGGGGGAAAGAAAAAAAAAAAAAAGATAAGAGATCTTCTTCCGTATACAGTCTCCTCCCCTCCAGAACTTGAGGGGGAGACCAGATAATATTCATCGTCTTCTTCATCGTTGGGCATTCTCTCTCAGACCTCTCTCTCTCCATAACCGCTCGTACAGAGGCCGCGACGCAAAGGAGGGAATGTCGGTTTTTTTCTGAGCAAGACGGGACAGAGGATCGTGTTTTGGGGGGAATGTCACAGAGAACGAGAGTGGGGTAAGAAAGTGAGGTAGAAATTACTCTAGAAGTAAAAACACAGAGCGGGGATGAAAACCAAATTTTGAGAGCACTCCGGGAGATTTTCGGACTCCGTCCTTCCCAGTCGGACGTCTTCCGTCATCACTCGAGACCATTCCCTTGCCATGGCCCAGAAATTCTGTTACCCTCTGTTTTTACACTCAATCCATCCGAGGGAGTTGAGCCTTTTGCCCGAAGCCATTTCCATCGACACCGATCACTGTAGACGGCGTACTTGGACTCCCGGTTCCGGCATTCAATTATTGCTCGTCACTGTGGATCTCTTGCTTCTGTGAAGCATCGGGAGAGGCGTTGCCTTGCCTTGTTTTGTAGGCGAAAACTCTGAAGCTGTCAAGTCCCGCTCAATCTCCATGTATCGATCTCAAGTTCGTTGATCGACGCTTACCTGAACCTCTTTTGACGAGTTTACTCAGCAGTCGTGTTTGAAAATCCCACCTCGGTAAGGTTGGTTTTGGAACATTTCTTGCGGTCATTTCACGAGTGAAGATTTAGTTTGAAGTTGACGCTCGTGTATGTCTGGGAAGAGACCAGGATCGAAATCATTTTTGTCCTCAATGAGTCAAACCCTTTGTGCAAAGAAAGAAGTGTTTGGATTGTGGTGCGGTGTTTCATTGAGTCTTTTTCCTGAGTTGCTCACCAAGTGTTTGATGGAATGCGTGGGTCAAATCTGTGATCCTTGCCACATGCTGTTGATTGATTAGGAAGCAAAACTGACACATTCGGATTGATTTTGTTGAACGATACTGATTATGGGAGGTGGTTGCTAGTCTATGCATTGTGGATAAAAATGTTTTTCCCCATTTACTACGGATCTGCTTTCCTTTCCAGTACACTTTTTGGTCTCCAAATATGTCACCGACTATCTATTTTTGCTATTTTTCGCATCTATCCGGCCCCCATGGTGATTGTTCGTTTTGCTTGGCGGGAAACGTGGCTCGAAATCTTTGCCCCATACGTTGATTAACTTGGTGAATCTCGCACTGGATGAGGTCCAGTTCTTCCCCTCATATCCGGCGTGTCTTTCTGCAAATCTCGGCTCATGCATCATGGTTAACGGACGACGTGGTGCTCCAGGCAACTAAAGCCAGACAACGGTGATGTTTCATTCGATGCTCGAATACGTCGATCAACGATGAGGTTGAGTTTGTTTAATTAGTAGAGCAGAGTTTTTTCGAGATATGCGCAAGGAAGATGATGGGAAGAAGACTATAGGGAAAAAAACGAAAAAAGAGGGATAAAATGTTCAATATTGGTTTTACTGGTGATTGGGCTCTAGATCTCCTTTTCTTTTCTTTTCTTTTTTCTTTCGAGTGAGTTTGGGTTTGATTAGTTTCTAGAGGGAATTGAGACAACTTTCAATTTTTGATCGAAGCCTCTTAAGGCAATAAACCTGATGACCCGTGCCCATAGATCTTATATGTGAGATTGGTGTTCGGCCTTTGTCTGAGCCAAAAAAAAGGAGCAAAAAAGATATCGTGAGGACCAAGTTAATGCAAATATGAATCGAGGTCCAAGTATGATGTCAGAAAGTCGAAGCACATATTACACAGTTCGATTTCATCAAATACGAATCGACGTCCAAGCATGTGCCTACACAAGTAAAAATAAGTTAATAAGTAAACGTCACTCTGAAGTAAAATCATTTAAAGTAATGTTAGGGGACACATTTTGGTTCCCATTTTTACGACATCTCATTTTAAATGGCGCTTAATGTCAACATGAGTAATGTTTAACTTGGTTACCACTTAAGCTCACGATTTTCCACTGAAGAAAATAATTCGATGATTTGAAAAAAGCAATTTCGCACTTTAGAGATGTCAATACCGAATTGAAGGAAAGTGGACTGAAAGGTGATAGCTAGTGTGGCTTGTGAAGTTAGTTCTTAGAAGTAAAGACATTTAAGCGCGCGCGAGCAAACAAATTGCGATGGTGCAGTTCGAACTAGTGAACTGGTGAAGTATGTGAAATCGCGAAATGAGATAGGCCGAGTTTATTATACTATGGCCGAAGAAGCGACACCGGCATTGGGGCTTATTTTCATAAAGTTAGCCTAAGGAATTTGGATAAAAATGATCAATCAAAATCATAGCTTATTGCAGGCTTGCAGCTTTGTAAGTCGTCTTAGTAGGAAACACAGGGCATCTTTTAGAACTAATAAATGAAAATTCCAGATAAGAGCTTGGATGAGGTTATTTTTTAAACAAAGAACTTAGAGTAGATATTATTTCAGTAAGAATTTGAAGTGACTAAATTAGTATTAAATAAAAATTTGAGCTCGTCAATCGTTCAAATATTTGCTGAGTGGCGAGCATGTGATTTCCAGGGGTTCAAATATGAGCATTTTTGTGATAGAAATGCAATGAAAATCAGTCACTAGACTCACTCCACCCTTGGATTCACTCCACGTATGAGCATCAAAATCAACTCTGATCATTTTTATTTCGAGAGTAAAGTCGCGAGAAGTGAAGCTACCACGAAGGTGAATGAGAAAATACTCCCCTACGCTTTTGACTAAGCCAAAAAGACAACAAGAGTTATCATCAAATTACATCAAATTCATAATGATCGGCGTAATTAGTATGCTTGCTTAACGTGGAAATCCTCTTTTGGACTAAATAATTTGAATGGCACACTAAGAAAAAAAATCTTTCTTAGCAACTCTCGTCCAAAGTAGCTAATGCTTTTGAAAAAGACTTGCACTCTGATTTCTTTGAGATTATCATCGCTAAGCATTCAATGAAAAGGGCCCTGCTCAAGCAGAAGATCCTTCGCCCTAGAGCATCAAAAACTAAGATACTAGCGTACCAAGAAATCACTTACAGGTGTTCTTGTAGAAATTTTCTAATTTCTTTGATTTTATACATCAAACCAATCGCATCACTTTCGACTAAATAAAAGGCTTGGTCTATTTTCATGCTTGAGGAATGAAAGGAAAAGGTAATACTTCTCCAACTTGTAACTAGAATGTCTAGTGCATAAGAAAAATATGACGTACCAATTACTGGTGAAGACATACTCAAATCAAAACACGTTTCTCAAATTAGCACTAGCATCTTCATCCTTGCATAACCAATACGTCTTGTGAAAAATGAGGCCCTATTTGGTAACGTTTCTATTTTTTTCCTAATTTATGTTCTTTTGTTCCCCGAAATAAAATAAAATAAAAGAAAGAAATCCATTTGGTAATATCAATTAATTTTTTTATTCCCTGGAATAGAATAGTGGCCAGGAAATAGATTTGAAATAAAAACAAGAAATAGAAAAAAGTAACTTATTGTCCTAGAAAATAATATTTAAAAATAAGTTATTTTCTCTTTTCTTTTCTTCTTTTCTTCTTCTTCTTTGCCGGTTACCACCCCCATCGGCCGATTGCTATTGCCGGCCGACCATTGTCGTTGGTCGGCCACCGATGCCGCCGTCGGCTAGTGGTGGCGGTAGGCGGCAACATCAACAGCTCCATCATCGGCGGCGAGCGGTAGTCATCGGTCGGTAGCGGCAACGGTCGTCGATCAATGGTCATCAGTTGAAGGCGATGGCAATTGCCGATCGGCGGTCGTCGACGGCAGCGATAAGGAAGAATAAGAAAAAAATTAAAAGAAATTATACATTAGAAAAAATTTTGTGAATCCTACCAAATACATTTATATTCCTTTTCCATTCCAAGAATATAAATTTTGTATAATTACCAAACGTGTTCTTTTACTGAGAAATTATTATGGGGAATGGAAATAGAAAAAAAAATATATTTCTAAAAAGAAATCATTTTCCAAAATAAAAGCGTTACCAAATGGACCATGATTTACACATCAAAGCTATCCTCTTAAGTTAACTAATAGGCCCACACTCTAAATTTGGATGTCTTCATTCCCGTTGTCTACTGATATATCTCTAGTAAGCGAATCATGAAAGGCATACCATATAATCATGCGAATTTTAGCCACCAAAATCACGGTCGCGACATTTGCTTGTTGTTCCCGGTGCCGCGGTATTTTGGTACACATCATCCACGTTCAGACAAAGTACTCTTTACTGTTAATAAGTTCTTGGAAATGAAGAGATAAAGAAGGACGAATAAGTTCAAGCAAACGAATGTGAGGTGGCAAGCATCAAATGAGCCACATGTCAACTCTCTATAAAGCCCTCCACAGAGTACCAAAATACCGTGACAGTACCAGATAAATTCAATAATTTAAGCGAAGAGAGAGCGCACAAACTTTATATAAAAGTATTTAGTATTTCTCATTTGATATGAAAGGAGATAAAAAACAATCGGAATTACTCCTAGCTTGCAAGTTCTCTCAACATCATCCACCAGTCATACTATAACCCGTGCAAAATAAAAATCTCAACCTTTCGCTATCCTTTATTGGCAAGAGGTGTCCAAAAGCTCCTACATGAGAACATCGCCGAAAGGCAGCTGTACATGCACTCAATAATATAACTGAGACATCGAAGCAAAAGCTCTCATCCCACGAATCCTCTATACATAATTGCTATTCAAAGTCATAAGGCTCCAGCTTTTTCCGGAAGATAAAGCTAATATTGTAATATAGTTGGTTCACAATATTTGACCACTAATGACAAACACCTTCAAATGAATAAGTGATAATCTTTACTAAGAAGTTAGGAAAAAAAGAGTGTTAACATGGAATAAAAGGTTCGAAAAAATGAAATAAAAAAGGAAAAAAGTATTCCCTAAATAGTTATTTGATCGTGGATAACTCATTAGTTGAGAAATTCTAAATGTCACATTAAAAGTATAAATTAAATATAAAATATCGATAATAAAAATAATTAAGAAGTGAGATCAAAGGGACTTAGCTGAGGGGTGATGACTCAATAATCTCTAGGCAAGGTATGATGTGGAAAAATTGAGTTTGAAAAGTGAGGAAAATTTACTTTGGGATTTGCTTATCTAGAATCCCTTCTGAAAGAAAAAAATGTCAGATTGTTCATTATAAATAATAATCCAATAGGCAATGTTTTGTGATTGACTTATGTATACTAGTACTAGGAGCACATACTAGTACTAAGAGCACGAGAGGATAGCTAGCTTTCTTTTCTATTTCTTTAATTGATGGAAAAGGCAAGTCAAGTCGAGAAGCACTACGCGGAATGGTTCCGTGTACCTTCTGCAAAATGTTGCTTTTTATTAAATTAGTTGGTGGAGATATGCTTGCCGACTTGGAGCATCAGAAACTATTCGTTGGTTTTTGTTTCTATTTCTTAATCAGTAGAAAAAGCAAGTCAAGTCGACAGAGGAAAAGAAAGAAAGGACACGCGTAAATTTTATGCACCTTCCGTGGAAATTACGCGTGGAATAATTCACCTTTACTTTCTTTTCTATGGCTTTCTTTGATTATTACTGCCGCGTGTTTCGAGGAAGGAGAGAAAGTCATGGTCATAAGGAACAAAGTGATATGCACACGAGAGATAAAGCTGCAACCCGACCAGACAGTAAGCATTCTGCGTAAGCAGTAAGCACATCAACTTTCGTCGCCTCTAATGGCTGCTTCTTCGAATCTGAAAGGGAAATTCTTTCTAGGAATCTCTCACGCTCTCTCTTAAAAGAGACACAATTTCCCATAAAAAAGAAAAAACAAGGCAGGGCGTTCACGAAAAGGGTGGAAGGGGAGACCACCATCTTCAGGCAGCATTTTTCTGGAAAAGAAAAAGAAAAGCATTCCCCACCCTTTCTCCTGAACTCAACCGACCAGCCACCTCCACCATCTCCATCCGACTACCTCCCGCCGGCGACTGCTCTCGCATTCCGTTCCCGAAATCCTACCTCACTCCTTCACCGTCACCTACTTCTTTACTCTCACGAAAAAAAGGAAAAAAAAAAAAAAAAAGAAAAAAAGCGTCTTGGTCTTTCTCTACGCCGGGAACAGTCGCCGTTGAAGCCCCACACAAAACCTCGGAGCCACAGCCGATCTACGTCGTCCGCCCGCTGCCATTCGTCGTCGCCGTCCCTGACCTCGGTGGAGTCGACTGAAGCCTGACACGAGTTTGGAGTCGCTATTCTCAACCTTCGCCGCCGACGAAGCCCGCGGAATCCAAGCCAGGTAGGGCCGCCGCGATTGAGTGCTCGTTCCCTCTTTTTATTTTTTATTTTTTTGCCTCGTCCCGCTTGATTTTAAAAGAGCAAAGCAAGCTCGATTTCTTTAGTCCTCCCTGGCGTCGGATCTGAATGAGTCGGCTTTTCTTAAGTTTGAACGTTGCTCGCTGATTTCTCGAGTTTAGGTGTGAGCTCGAGCTCCGAATGGGTCCATATTCGCTCTCCAACTGGCTGCCCACTACGTGGTTGAAGAAATGCCTGAACAGCTTCGAATTTGTTCCGTTCATTGCAAGACATGGTATGGAAAAATTTACTTTGAAAAGTGAGGGAAATTTATTTTGGGATTTGCTTTTGTTGAAGCCCCTCTTGAAAGAAAAAAAGTCAGATGGTTCATTATAAATAATATTCCAACAGGCGGTGTTTTGCGATTGATTCATGTATATTAGCACTAGGAGCATGGGAGTGTTGCTAGTTTTCTTTTCTATTTCTTTTATTAATGGAAAAGAAAAGTCAAGTCAAGAAGCAGCTATATAGGATGGTTCCGTGCACCTTATGCAAAATGCTGCTTTCTGTTAAATTAGCTGTTGGAGACTATGCATATCGACTCGGAGCATCAGAAATGATCTTGGTTTTCGTTTCTATTTCTTTGTTAGTACAAAGTGATATCCACATGAGAGATAAAGCTGCAACCCGACCAGACACTAAGCATTCTGAGGAAGCACATCAACCTTCATCTCCTCTAAAGGCCGCTTCTTCGAATCTGGAACAGAATTACGATGTCTTCTTGAGTTTTCGAGGTACTGACGTTCGAAAGAACTTCCTTGGTCATCTCTATGCGGCTCTTGACCAGAAAGGAATCTACACTTACGTTGATAGCGAGGAGCTTCGGAAAGGCGAACAAATAACACCGGCGCTTATTAAGGCGATTGAGGACTCGCGCATCGCGATCATCATTTTCTCCGAGGACTATGCTTCCTCACCGTGGTGTTTGGAAGAGGTGGAGAAAATCATGGAGTGCAAGGAGCAAAGAGGACTCACGGTATTTCCGGTGTTTTACAAAGTGGATCCTAGAGAAGTGAGAACGCCAAGAGGGAGCTACCGAAAAGCTATGGTTGAGCATGAGAGAAAGTTTGGGAGAGATTCGGATGAAATGAAGAGATGGAAAAATGCTCTCTTTGATGCGGGTAGCTTGTCCGGGTGGGATTTGAAGGATAAGTAAGTACCAAGTAGTGATTGATGTGACACTGCTTTGTTATTTCTTTTTTATATGCTGAATCTCTTCTTCTTTTTCCATGAAAGTTAATTATCTTTGGAAATTGATGTATCAAGTACCTTTCGGATTTTGTCAGAGATGAAGCAGATCTTATCAAGAGAATTGTGCAGGAGATCTCTATGCAGCTAGACCGAACACCGTTACACGTTGCCGAGCATCCGGTTGGAATACCTCGACAAGTGGTAAAGCTGAAATCAATGTTAAATCTTGAGTCTCGTAATGATGTTCTCATGATAGGATTATGGGGACAAGGAGGCATAGGAAAAACAACATTAGCCAAAGCCCTTTACAATGATATATTCAAAGGATTTGAGGCTTCATGTTTTTTAGCAAACGTTCGTGAAACTTCAAAAGATTCCAAGGATTTAGTTCATTTGCAAGAAAAATTGTTGTCCGAGATATTAGTGGGAAAAGAATTAACAATGTTTAGTGTTGATGGAGGTATTAATTTGATGCAACATAGACTTTGCCGCAAAAGAGTCCTCCTTGTTCTTGACGATGTCGATAGTGTAAAACAATTGAATGCTTTAGCTGGAGGGCGTGAATGGTTTGGTAAAGGAAGCATAATCATCATCACGACAAGAGATAACCATCTATTAACTGTCCATGGGATAGATGAAGATCATATCTATGAAGTTAAAACTCTAGTGTATTGGGAAGCTCTTGAACTTTTCAATAAACATGCTTTTCTTGGAAGTAAGGAAATAGTGATAAGGAGGGATCTTGTGGATAGTGCTTTGCATTATGCTAATGGACTTCCTTTAGCACTTGAGGTATTGGGCTCTTTCCTATGTGGTAGAAGAGAACAGGAGTGGGAAAGCGCATTGAATAAACTTGCTAAAAGTCCTGACAAAACCATCAATGATGTTCTCAAGTTAAGTTACGATGGACTAGAGGACTATGCAAAGGAGATATTCCTTGATATTGCATGTTTCTTCAAGGGGCGATCTATAGAGCACATTATGGAAGTCCTTAACAGTTGCGACTTTGAAACGACTATTGGAGTGCGAGTTCTTGTTGAGAAGTCCTTAATAACTGAAGGAAGGGGGACGATACAGATGCATGACTTGATTCAGTTGATGGGCATGGATATTGTCAAACAAGAATGTCACGATGATCCTGGAAGACGCAGCAGGATATGGCTTTGTGAAGATGTCTGTGAAGTTCTATCGGGGGAAATGGTAAGTTTTGGTGGTTTAAACACTGATTTTACTCTCTTCTTCTCTGACTTCGTATACTAATTGCAATGCAAGTTCTATAAATGCAGGGAACAAATGCGGTAAAAGCCATAGTTTTGGATTTACCCAAGACAGAAGCAATATACATAGGTCCCAATGCTTTCACAAACATGAGAAGATTGAGGTTGCTCATCATGATTAATGTGCATAACTCTTTCCAAGGTCCCATCTGTCTTCCTAACGGACTGAGAAGTTTTCAATGGCCTGAATGTCCTTCTTCAGTTCTCAAATTTCCCCCTGGCCCAAAGAAGTTAGTCAGACTTGATCTGTGCAAAAGCAACATTCAAGTCGTGGTGGACCAATTTAAGGTGCGCATTCAAATGAATTGTCCTTATCTCTTACATATCTATATCTGTATGCATATGATTATGATTATATATATGTATGTCTTATTGAAAACTTTGAATGCAATAATTACTAACTCTGATGATGCTCGTTAATTGTGCTTAAGAATCATCTGCATCTATTAAATTGTTTATATATGATTAAAGCATTAAAAACAAGATGTCAATCTACTGCATGAACCAACATAAGTAGATTCTTCCCGTTTTAGGGGAGTATTAAACACTTTTCTATGTGAATTTTAATGTCGACTCAAACAGAAGATACTCACTAAAAAAGTTCAATCTCATTTTCAAATGTTAGAAGTACTGAAATCATAAGAAGAATGGACTCATACGGTTAATAACTTTAATACTGAAAATTGGAACAAGAACTTATTGGTGACATAATTTAACGATTGAATGATGAACATGCTTAGTATTTTAATAAACATGAACTGAGGATTCAATTTGTCTGCCTTTGAAATGATAGATACTGAAAATGCTATCAAAGATTATATATTTTATATAAGAGATGAGCTTACTAGATTCTTTTCAAAATTGCATATGAAAATAGAATGAGATTTTTCGTGCTCATTTGCTTTATCATTGAAGCGAATGCACGCTAAGTACTGTTGATTGAACTATTGTTTCTATGATAGAATGCAGCCGATAATGAAAAGAGATATATAGAAATCATGCAGTAAAGGATCTTTAAAGGAGTGAAGTCTTTAGTGTAAGTCAGCCCCAAAAGTCCTGTCTCTTTTTATTGTGCCGACCTAACGATAGATTTCTGGCAAGTACTACTTTATTTTTAGGAGGAGGAATAAGCAAAACTCCAAGAAAGTTATCTTCATTTTTATGGATAAAATATTCATTTTCAAATATAACTGAGAGTTTCTCCTTCTCCTTCCAATTATGTAACACGTTCCCCTCCATTCCTTTCAATCGGGCCATTCGGTTGCGCCCTTACTCCATATATTCCTAAGTAAGAAATCATGGGACGAAAAGCAACTCTCGGGAGATAGATTGACCAGCCATTCCTTCTCCTGCTTTTTTAAATAAAGGCTTGTGGAGTACAATTCCATGGAAGAGTCTTACTTTATAGACACGTTAGCGCACCACATCTAGGACGCTTGTAGAGTGCAATGGCTTTCATGCATGACTAATGAGGCTTTCTAAAGAGAAGTAAGGGGCTTGCTTTGCTAATTTAAATATATTTAAACTTAAATCTAATCTTAAGTTATGTATGTATGTATTATATTTATATTATATAAATATGTATTATATTTAATTGTACAAGTAAAGGTGACCTTCCACGGGATTTCAATTTATTTTCTTCCCCAAAATGTCTCGATTACTTATTTTACAAATATAATATTCATAGAGAGGTGCTTAAACTATTAATTTATTTGATCTCTCACATGTTTCACAATCTAAATTTTAATCTTTTCTAATCCTACAACAAGTTTCTTATTGCAAATTTTAATTTTGAAATATCCTACATATATTCTATGTTTGTGTATTGTGTATTTACCAACAATCTCTTTCCATTAAATATTTCTAATTTGGTGGTTTTGCTCAATTTTTCAGATATCAATTTTTTTCAAATCTTGTGCATACTCTTTAGTTTTCTCTTCCTATGCCTCAAATGAGACAAACTTCGTGGGCTTTCAGTTTTGCTGTCATGCTCGTCGGCCAGACTGACGTCGGAATGTGTTGAACGAACAAATAAATAAAAGGGGTTTTTCAATCTTAATGAAGTGGAAAAACCCCACTCTGGAGGACAGGAAGAGACTACATAATCTAGGTCTCCCTCAGCCAAATCACCACCTTAGTAGGCCACTCCAAGGATGCAGCACTCTCTTGGTCACTCATGAATCCCCCAAAAGGACAGAGAGAAAGACAAAGAAAAAAATACAATGGAACTTCATTTAATAAATTCATTGTGTTTACTATGAGAAACCGAGAGGGCACTTATAAATAGAAGTCTAAGATACCTTTGAGTAACCTCCAAGTAAAGAAAAATGAACCCGAAATACAAAATTCAAACAAGCTACAATATTATCACATTGTAATCGAGAGCAAAACAATCCTAAAAAGTATAAAACAGGCTCACTGATCAAGAAATATATTTTATCCCTATTATTCTATTCACAAGAGAGAATCTTGAAAAGACTCCTCCTCGAGGCCAACTTCATAGTGATAGATCAGCAACATTGAAACTAGTGGAAACACCATTCCCTCCACAAAGCTCACTTTTGCAGGCATTATTATCGATGTGTTCCAAAACTAGAAAAGAACCATCCGTGGGGATAACTTAGTACCACGACTAGGTGGAAAGCGCTCTTCTCAAATGAATCCAGACAAGATCACCTTCTTTAAAAACAGCAAGCTTTTCTACTTTTTTTTTTTTGGCTTGACTGGGATATTTTACATTTTGCTTCGAACTTCTCTTTCTCACTTCCTCATGTAACTTATTGATTGTCTTAGCTCTTTCACCATATTAGTGGTGGATAATGGTGTAAGATCCAAAGGACTTAAAAGATGCATTCACTACACAACGTAAGGAGTTGTCTTTGGAATACCATGTGGGCGCACATTTCACTAATATAAAGTTCAGCAACATATAACAGATCAAGGGTCTACTACATTCAACAAAATGTGTGATTCTCAAAAATTGATCAACCAAGCACCATGACCTAATAAGTGATGACACGAGAGATTCCCAAGCTTCCACCACCATTATGGTAGGTTTGCATATCTCTGCATAAGATTGTAGGTCCATCAAGTGCCACCTATGTTAGCTTAAATTCATGTCATGAATTAGCTAGCAAAGGATTTGACCATGGCTCATGTGCTCCCACTTGAGGTCACACCCTCTCTCTCTGAATTACATGTATTGATTCTAAACATATACATAGTAGAAGTGGCCACGCTACTTAGCATTGGAATGATTTCTCTTGTGTGTCCCTTGATAGAGCTTAGTGTGTGGTGAAATTACGAGTATTATTCTTTTTTTAATCTTCTCTTTTGGCCAAGGATCGCTTAATAAACTCATATTTAAAAAGGGAGTGGGAGTGCTCTATCTACACCATATGATCAACTAATTTCTGATCACACGGGTCTTGAATGATGATCAATTGTTTTTCATTAAATATTTTTATCTTCATTTTCTTTCCATGTGGATATTTCTTGCAGGACTTTAAAAATTTGAAGTTCCTTTACTTCAGTGAATGTCTGTCCATGGTTTGTATGCCGAACCTCGATTTTTGTCCAAATCTCGAGGAATTGGATCTCAATGGGTGCAAAAATTTGGAGCGTGCTCACGAATCAATTGCATATCATGCCAAGTTGAGGTTGTTGAATCTAGAAGATTGCTCTAACCTTCATCATCTCCCTAATATACTCCAACCCAAGAATCTTCAATTTCTCAATCTTCGTGGTTGCTCAAAGTTGCGAAGATTCCCTGATATTCCGGATAAAATGAAATGCTTGCAACGACTTATTTTAGATGATACTTCAATTGAGGAACTTCCTGCATCCATAGAAAATTTTGTCTCTTTGAAAACTTTGTGTTTATCGATTGCAAGAAATTGACAAACCTCCCATCTAGCATTTACAACTTGCCAAATCTAAAGCACTTGTGGCTTGGTGGTTGTTCAAAACTAATCAAGTTTCCAAAGGAGGAGGAGGATTCGAGTGATTTGCATAGTAAGACAGGATTTCCCAAGCTAGAGTTCTTATGGCTTATGGGATGCAATCTACAAGAAGTAGAGTTCCTAGAGAATCATTCATGTTTTCCATCCTTAAAATTTTTGGATTTGTCCGAAAATAATTTTGCTAAGCTTCCACTGTGCGGGCACCTACATAAGTTACGTGACTTGGATGTTTCGGAATGCCGACAGCTACAAGAGATTGGCAAGTTTCCAGGGCACTTGCTTAGTTTGCGGGCAAGGAATTGTGAATCTCTAAGCAAAATTCCCTCCGGCATATGGTCCGTTACCCAATCACGTGATTCGGTCCGTAGTAAGGTTAGACTCCTTCCCCTCCCTCCCCCCCCTCTCGATTAATACGAAGTCGTGTACATATATCGCTAATTGTAGCTAAATTTGACTCATTGAAACTCCTCTTTTTCGAGTGTCAAATTCAAAATAATATCTTAACAATTTACTTTTACGACAGCCATTTTGGGAATCGCGTAAGCTATTCTACCTGGAGAAGAGATGCCGCAATGGTTACTCCTGAATAAGGAGGGTTATATATCTTTCACAGCTTCGAAGGATTTGTATGAGAAGTTCCTAATATTAGCTATCTGTGTTGTATTTCGAGTAAAGGAAGGGAAACTAAAGGAATTTAAGCTCAGTTTAAACACTAATGGCAGATTCCAACAGGAACTCTGCGGGCCATGGACGTTCCCCATGTTGCATTCGGAACATGTGTCATTACGGTTGCATGCAATGAGGGACCTATGGAGAGTAGACGGGAGAGTAGGTGCTTTTGAGCAAATGACCCGATTTCTTTCCAGTTAATCATTAAAGCATCGGATGGTGTGATTGTAAAAAGTGCGGATTTCGATTAATATGCAAGTCACTGGAGGATGAGTTGGAGGCTTTGAATCAAGATGACGAGTTGTTAAATCCAAGTTTGTTTTATGAGATTTGGCATCACGATGAAGAAACAACTAGAGAGGAAGAAATTTTGGCCGATCTCTCAGAGCTGGAAAAGGTCTCCCTCCCTCCCTTCCCCCTCCGCGATTGTGGTGTGTGTGTGATTGATATGGGTGCTTTGTATTTTTATAATGCAAAACTGCAAATGCTAGTTAACAAAACAAGCTAATATATTGTGATTTTGCACCTATATGTAATAGCAGTTGTCCCTCAATGAAGATAATCACCAATCAAGGTCAGAGGCAGATAGTACAAGTGAAACAGAAACAGACGAGGAAATCTTGGGTGGCATGTCATGGTCTGACTTATCAGTTGAGGTCTCTCTCTCTCTCTCCCCGGCCCCCGGGGATACGTGCGGATTCATAAGTGCATGTGTTGATTTGTTGTTGGAGTGTACGTTAGGCGCACTGTGTTTGTATAACGCAAAAACTGAAATTCTATACAAATAAGCAAATCTAATGGAGAGTGATTCTGCACCATGTGCTACGACAATACTCGCAAGTGAAGTGATTGATTTCATGAGTATTACATATAAGGCTAGGAAAGATCGATATGTTTAATTATTACAAAAACTTTAGCTTTGGTTAAATTACCATAAAAATTCTCAAATGAAACTCTTCTATTTTAACTAATTATCAACTTTAGTACGTCTAACAATTTACCGGTATAACAGAAGTATCGCTATTCTGAAATTGCTCCTCACTACATGGATATTCTTCCTGAAGGAGATATGCCAGAGGAGTTCATCATTGTTGAAGACAGTACCATATCTTTCATGGTTTCACAAGACTTTTATGATAAGTTCTTGGGATTAGCTCTCTTGGGTGACATGTCATGGTTTGACTTATCAATTGAGGTCTCTCTCTCTCTCTCTCTCTCTCTCTCTCTCTCTCTCTCTCTCTCTCTCTCTCTCTCTCTCTCTCCGGCCCCCGGGGATACGTGCGGATTCATAAGTGCATGTGTTGATTTGTTGTTGGAGTGTACGTTAGGCGCACTGTGTTTGTATAACGCAAAAACTGAAAATTCTATACAAATAAGCAAATCTAACGGAGAGTGATTCTGCACCATGTGCTACGACAATACTCGCAAGTGAAGTGATTGATTTCATGAGTATTACATATAAGGCTAGGAAAGATCGATATGTTTAATTATTACAAAAACTCTAGCCTTGGTTAAATTACCAAAAAAATTCTCAGATCAAACTCTTCTATTTTAACTAATTATCAACTTTAGTATGTCTAACAATTTACCGATATAACAGAAGTATCGCTATTCTGAAATTGCTCCTCACTACATGGATATTCTTCCCGGAGGAGATATGCCAGAGGAGTTCATCATTGTTGAAGACAGTACCGTATCTTTCATGGTTTCACAAGACTTTTATGATAAGTTCTTGGGATTAGCTCTCTGTGTTGTTTTCACTGTAGAAGATGGAGAAAAGGAAATATTTTTCGACATCGTGCCCCATCTTAACGGCCAAAGACGGAATGGGCTATCGGGATGTCTCGGTTCATTTAATTCGAATCACATGTGGATTCAAATCTCAAATCAAATGTGTTGTGGGGAGTATTGGGGGGAGCTGTTGATTTTCTTGAATTTGACGAGGACTGCTTACGATTTAGCCTCACACTCAGTGTATCGGGTGGAACTGTAAAAAAATTGGGATATGTGCTAAGATGCAAGCAAATGGATGATGATTTGAAAATTGTGCTTGAAGACAAGCAATTAGTGAATCTAGCTTCAATCTATGAAATGAAGCTCAAAGAATTCTTCTACAAATTTCTCCCACACCATATGGAGCGAATGAGCGCCGTGGCATTCAAAGCCATGGAAATGGAAGCCATGTACAATTACAATGATAGGTACAACATTGACAGTGATAGCGAAAACAATGATAGGTACAGCATTGACAGCGACAGCGAAAAAGATTAAATGGGAAGAGGCGAGTGTAATAGTGTCTGGCGTGCAGCTCTGAAAGAAGCAATCATTAAGCCAGCGACTGGGGGTTGGCATATGTTTCCTGATGCCTCGAGACATTTATGTTTGTTGTTGAAGTAAGAGATGGCTTTCACTGCAATCTCTAATGTTAGATTTGGAAAGTGGAGAGAGGATGACTTGGCACACAAGATACTTCAATTCAGTGGAACGCGGCTTCATGTTTGGCTCAAATATCTTTAGCACGTGTAGTCAAATCATATCAATAAATGACATGTCAATATTTTTGTTACTTAAATTTGGTGGAGCTAACAAAAATACTTAAATTGTATTGATTGGATAGATTTTAAGACTTTATTTCACTTTTTGAAAGTCTTGGAACTTGATTATACTTTCGCAATAAATTTTACGACTTCTGGAGTACTTATTTATAAACAAATTGTATTCATATTTCATCTCCCCAAGCATTGTTTCCCTTTACTTGGGTAATTTCATTTTTTTTTTATGCAGTTTATAGATGAAGCAAAAAGGTTTGCGGAACTAATGTGTTTCTATATATCTCCCTGTTATAGCGGTATGTTAAACTTTGCTCATTGCCAAAAAATAATCTTTGTTATGCCCTTATGTTAATGTTAGTCGTTATTAAACTTAAATTAATAAAGTAAATTTCATCAAATGGTCGTAATAAATAACGAAATTTCTCAGTAAATATTCTAGAACAAGTGTAAATCACCCAAAATCCTCAAAATATGGTTATTAACTTTGCAGTATAACTTTGCATCACGAACATCCCTTTCGTTATTGCTAATTTGTGAGCGTCATCATTATTCAATCCTCCATTGATACAGTATTTCTCCTCTTTATTTGTAAATGATAATATTTGTACATCGTAAGTATTTTTCCGACAATCATAAGTCCCATGAAGTCCTCATTATCATCACTACATCTCTAGTTAGTATTTTTCTTTTGAGGTTAGCAATTTGATTGTAGAATTTATCTCTTGATGATCCTATCACTTAGGAAGTATCCAATAGCATGGTAAATTCCTTCATCAAACCCATAAGTGATGGTATGGATTTTTAGTAACTACAAAGTGCATATCAACAGCAGTACTTGCTAGAGAGTCCTTGCAACTTTAGGTGATGATAAATAGCATTTCTTCAAAGGGAGTAGGTTTCCTAAAGTTCTCGTAAGCTTGGGAATTCTAGCATTTGAAAACTTTTCGAGGGCCACCTCCTTGTTTGAGAAATTCTCTCTCCTTTCTTTTGTCAATCGACTTTTCTTTTTTTTTTATCTTTTCTTTTGTTTTTCTTAATGATCAAAGGCAAAAGATTGCTTGGATCTCTTATAAGGATAACTTTTCTGTCTTGTTTTGCCACTCATTTTTGATCATTACATTAGGTTTTGAATACATTAGGTTTTGAATTTATGATCGGTAGATCACAATATTCTTAATAAATCTCTCTCCATTTTTCCTGGACTAGAACTGTGGGGTAGCCGGCCATTTTTTTTTTTTCGAAAGATTTTCTTTTTTGATAGAAAAGACAAAGGGAGTTCTTTTGGCTTAAAATCCGAATAATATTCATTACTTGCTTGAATTGGTTCTTTCAAGCATTTATCGAAAAGGGCTTCGAATTTGATCAATTCAATTGAGGTATCTGGAAACAAGATTTTTTCTTATTTCTTCATTTGAAACGGGCTCTTATTCTATTTCTGTATTCTTTCGAAATTCAAGGACTAACTACTGAATCACAAATAAAAAAACAGGGAATAGATTAATAGGTCCGATGCCCTGTAATAGAACTTAGGGTTAATAGAAATAGTAGATCACATAGATTCAACAAATGAGGTGGGTTCATTAACAATTCAAAGATGAAAAAATGGTAAAAAAGAAAGCATTTCTTCCTCTTCTATATCTTACATCTATAGTATTTTTGCCCTGGTGGATCTCTCTCTCATTTAATAAAAGTCTTGAATTTTGGATTACTAATTGGTGGAATACTAGGCAATCCGAAACTTTTTTGACTGATATTCAAGAAAAGAGTATTCTAGAAAAATTCATAGAATTGGAAGAACTCTTACTCTTGGACGAAATGATAAAAGAATACCCGGAAACACATCTACAAACACTTCGTATAGGAATCCACAAAGAAACGATCCAATTGATCAAGATGCACAATGAGGATCATATCCATATGATTTTGCACTTATCGACAAATATAACCTCTTTCATTATTTTAAGTGGTTATTCTATTCTGGGTAATGAAGAACTTGCTATTCTTAACTCTTGGGTTCAAGAATTCCTATATAACTTAAGTGACACAATAAAAGCTTTTTCTATTCTTTTATTAACTGATTTATGTATCGGATTCCATTCGCCCCATGGTTGGGAACTAATGATTGGCTATGTCTACAAAGATTTTGGATTTGCTCACAACGATCAAATTATATCGGGTCTTGTTTCTACTTTTCCAGTCATTCTGGATACAATTTTTAAATATCGCCAGCTCCCCGTTGCTCTATTTCATCCATCACCGACTTCCCCATTTGTAAGCTCGCAAATTTCCTCGTTTTTCTAGAATTTTCTTTCAGATTGAAGCTGGGTTCTTCTCAGTTTTTCTCAATGTTTGGCCCGTGTCGGGCTGTAAGTATACATAATTAAGCATTAGTTCTCAGGTTGACTTTGTCCCTTTCATCAGCACTCTCTATCTCCAAAGTTATGTCGAGAGATTTAATTTACATGAAATAAGCATCTGCCTATCAGTTTGGATTTTGAGATTCGTATTTACGAAAATAGCCTGGCCGCTAAAGCACCTTGTAAGGCCTTCGAGATCTGTCTCTGCAATAGAGAGGTTCTAGTTACATCAACTTTCTTTGAAAAAGAAAAAAGGAGGTTCTTTCATCATGTTTATGCTTTCAAAAAATATATTTACC
Source organism: Eucalyptus marginata (assembly GCA_014182565.1). Taxonomy (NCBI): domain Eukaryota; kingdom Viridiplantae; phylum Streptophyta; class Magnoliopsida; order Myrtales; family Myrtaceae; genus Eucalyptus; species Eucalyptus marginata. Next base: position 54,610,262 of record CM024592.1, read on the forward strand.
CACGTTAGTTCACGACTTGTGTGATGGCTGATACTTGTTCTTTTGATTCTGCTACTCGAGATCTTTTTTTCTTTGATACGACATTGCTTGCTAGCCTAAGTTGCTTTGCATGTGCCTCTATTCTCTATACCCCGCTTGTTTTATATATCAATTATGTACTTGCATACCTATATAACGGTGAAATTCTTCTTGTTAACTGCCTCTATCTTTGTTTACAGGTATGTTGCAACCGAGCTGGCAACTGATATTGTGATCAGCATTGGGGATATCAAATTTTATCTACACAAGGTAAGAGAGTCAAATCGTGATTATTTAGATGTACAATTTGCTGTATATTGACTGGCCATGTGGTAATAGAATAAAAATGGGGTCCTTGAGAAGTTTTATTATGAACCGCAAATGGAAAGTAAACTGTAGTCCCCAGTTTTAATTATCAATTGGAAATCAGGAATCAAATAAAGCTTGTAAATCATCTGTATTAAGATTACGATTATTTCACGAAAAATAACTTTTAGGAAAATATTTTCTGGATTTTCTGGTGTTTAGTCTAAGGAAAATAAATCAGTCAAGGAAAATATTTTCCATCAACAGAAAAGAGTTTTTATAAAATAAGGGAAAATGTTTTTCGCTTTTAGGAAGCCCTCTCTTTTTGTCACCGCATGCCTCTCTCTCTCTCTCTCTCTCTCTCTCGGAGCTTCAGTCGCTATCCTAATTACGTTTGCATCAATGTTGCTGGTCTCGCCGTCCCGCGGTTCCCAGCAGCTCCTCTCGCCATCCTCCATCGTGCCTTCTTTCTCTGCCCTTTACACCCAAACATCAATTGGCATCTCCATGAAGCTGTCCACGTCCCCAAGGATCATCTGCTGCCCTGTCTCTTTGTCATCCGCGGTCGTGGTCGCAGTCTCTGATGGGAACCGGATGGTGAACGGAAAGGGATCCGGCTCGGTTTGCTCAGCTAAGGGCGCATGGCCAATCACCCTTTCCACTTTCCTGTTGTGAATACTCATAATGGCCTTGGTCATGTATATGTGAGGGGCGACCTCATCCAACCCTTGCAAAAGGCCGGCGAGGGTGTCTTGACGCACGCTCTTGCTGGTGGCTGATGACCTCCGTTAGCCGTCACAAAGATTAGTGACTGGTGGTGGAAAATAAGGAAAAAAAAAAGTAAAGGAAATGAAAAAAAGGACAGAAAAGAAAAAAAATTCAAAAAAAAATTAAGATTAAATTAAATGTCCACGTCAACACCAATCGTATCACGTAAAATAGCCTACATCCACATTAACAATTTTTTGCCTTAATGAGCCGAATGGAGTCAATTGATACAATTGTAAAAAGGATTAGGATTGAATTGGTCAAATTGAAAGGTTTATGACTAAACTAATATCAATGCAATAGGTTTAAGACTTTTTTTTTGTACTTTTCCCAAAATCCAAAAAAAAAAAAAAAAAAAGAGAGAGCTTTTAGGTGTTACTCTAATCCAATAGATCAAATTTGCAATTTCATTATTCAAAACAATCTAGCATCAAGAAAAATCATAAAGTGGTTTATATAGTCGCATCTTAGAACAAACCTCAAAATATAAGCAAATCCCAAAATACTAATCTCATTTTCCCAAGATAAGGCCGTCGGTTCCTAGACAAAACAGAATTATAACATTGACTTTTGGTTCTAGACTAGAGACAAAGTACATTTCATTGGACTCAACAAGACCATAAAAATATTAAATGACTCATTCTCAGTTTTCTCGACACTTAGTATTTTGGGCATAACTTTAAGTAAAAGACTCTGTTTGTTTGAAAGAAAACGTTTTTCGTGAATTGAAAACAATAAATTTAAGTTATGAAAGAACATCTTTGCTTTCTGATAATAGGGAAATCACTTTCCCCTAAACCATCAAATAAATGAAAACTAACTATTTTCCTAGAAAATTATACTGATTAAAACAATTTTTCTTTATCATGAGGTTTTCAATGAAACATACACACCCTTAGTTACATATTGAAACTAGGCATATAAGGCTTTCTATCTATATATTCTGAGATCATATTAGAGCACGGAATCATCATCAAAACTTAGAAGAAAATGACCCTTTGCATTAAATGTTGGAAAAGGCTTACTCCTCTTGAAAAGATTTTTCATCAAGATTATTGAGAATATGTTTTGAATTTGAGTCCGAAAATAATATTCGGCCTAAATTAGAGTACTTCCCAATCCAATGAAAGTAAGAAACCCATGGATTTACGGCGGGAAAAGAAACTTCCAACTTGAAGTTGCATCAGACCACGTATTTTCGGTTTGAGAAACACGCCGATTTCCGAATCCAAGTTTGTAGTCGGTCTGATCAAAGGGTTTTGTCGGTGTGCCAAGTGAGTACTGCTTCAAGAGGGGCCATGGATGCGGAAAGAGTGGGTCTCGTGCAATTAGTGGGTTTCTCTTCCGATTTGGTGAAGAAATTCATCGTCAATTATACAAGGAAGAACTAGTGTTCAAGTAGCAAAATTTTGTGGCACAGTTCTTGGGTATTCCTCTGAGAGATTGAGTGATAATTTTGCGACAAATTATAGGTACTAAACACCGTATGAGATATTGGGTAAAATTAGGGTTAGGAGTGTTTGAATTACTCGAATGTAGTTGTGTTGTATCTTTTATCATTTGATTTATAGTAGAATTATATGCTGTCCTCTCGGTGGAGTAGATCGCATTGACAATGACTACCTGAATTTGGTATTAAGATTTATTTCTCTGTTTTCTTTATTATTGTGTTCAATCACTTATTTTGATTACTACTTTTTGTTAGGCTCAGTTCAGCTAGATTTATGGCGAATACACCATATTGAAAATTTGAACTCAAGATAGCAAGCGTACATGCATTTTAGAACTTTTTTGGATGGCTTAATTTAAATAGTACCTCTATCTGTCGATGCAATCAATATAGGATCAAATTCTCCCTTCAATAGCTAAGAATTTGAATTATCGTTCAATATAGTCTCTATATTAAGAGACTATATGTCAATCTACGGTACCGGGAGTGCTTGTTTTGGCTTTTTGATCTTCCTTTAATAGGCCTCCTAAATGCAATTCCAAGTTTATTTGTTCATATATATAAATATATACACATGTGTATGTATATATGTGTACGTCATATGTATGTAGAATATAAAGGGAAAATTTGAAAAATTGGTACGAAATGGGGTCATTTTCTCAAAAAGACATGCCAAAATATAAGTTCATGAAGTGGCTAACTTAATCTCAAATAAGGTTTTAAGCTCGTTGGCATGTCAAATTTTCATCAGCCGACAAGCACGTTTATTTCACGAGCCACTTTTCAAGCCATGGGCTATTTTTCTTCTCTCCTTTTCTTTTTCCCCAGTTCTTTTCTGTTGGAAAAAGTATTAGAATACATAAAATAATAATAATAATTGGAAATGCATTACAAAAGATTAGAAAATAAAAGGAAATGTCTGAGGCGTGCAAGCACTGCCCCAGGATAATTCCGCCCCTCGGAGTACGAAACTCGGTGCGTAAGACTTCAGCGGCTATCCTCCCAAGATACAACAGACCTTCTTCTATACTCCGCACTGAATATTAGAAGGAAACAGAACAACTTTTGTGTATAACCCAGCAAAAAGAAAAGGAAAGATGTGTGAACTCATTGTATCTTATGAGATCTTATTTTTATATTCATACAAAATAGAGCCGTTAAAAGAGCCGTTGTAAAATAATGGAGGATTTATTTGAGAAATAAATTAAACGTTACAAAAACGATTAAAAGGCCATTATATGACCGTTAAGAAGCCGTTATGTGATCGTTAAAAATAATGATGGTTTTCAATGCGATAATAACTTTTATCGAAGCTATTATTGTAAATATTTCAAAACTGCTGAAATATCCAACAATCCCCCACATATTTCAGAAAGTTTTGACAAGAAAATAGAATAATGCTGGGTTATTGGAGAGTAATGCATCGGAATTGGTGCTTGTTAGGCTATGAACCAACCCTAGAAAGAATGAAATCTAATTCACGAAATTATTGGTGAAGTTTGAAACTTCTATGAACCAAGAATTTCTTTTTGTGAATTATAATTTTCACCAATCACATTACACTCCCACAAACTTTGTTGTTCAACGCGGTTTTTGCGCTAATAGGCCATGCGCGTGCTTGGTTTATTCATAAGTGCTTTAGAGATTTTCGCCAAAAATCTCATAGAAGCGGCCCCACTCCACACTTATATAGGTGATTCCATCAAGTGTATTCTGCAGTTTAATACACCACCAATAATGGCTATGGAATTTCATTAAGAGCTTTAGCTCAATCTCTTTTTCCTTGCAATTTTGCACTATTTTCACCTTAGAATGGACAATAAATTTTAATAGTGCACTAGATCAACAAATGACTTGTTATTACCCATATGAACCTAATTCATGGGATCGCCAATCACATAGGTTGGGTTACCATCATTGTTGATTTTCTCCATTGGCTTGTCCCATTCCCCTCGATGTATAGTCGAGGATTGGCCAAAATCATTTCGACTTAACATAATCGATTGATATAAATCCCTTTCATAAGGAATTATTTTACCACATCACGTCTCAACCAAACGTCTCTTTTTGCCATTGAAAGTTTCATTCTTTGCAATAGCTATTGCCTTTTGGCAATCATAATGTCTAGACATAAGTGTCATTTCATTTCCATAGGAACATACAAGTAAGAAATTTCTCAACTACTCAGCCTCAATTTTAATATGAGTTTGAGAAATTTTTCTTCCTCCCAAGAACTTGAGTAGTTCTTCGATCATCAAGATAAATATTTTCTTCTCCTTCCTTACTAGAGGTTAGGAGGATAAAGCATTATGTTTTTAACATATATGCTTGGTAGTGCCCGAGTCTACCTCCAATTCTTTTGCATTTGCCAAAATATTGGCTTGGAAAATGACTATAATAATTACATCATCGATCATCTACTTCAACCAAGTTAAATTTTGGTTGAGCAGGATTGTCATTTCCCCACAATTTCATTCGACTGCTTTTTATGTTGCGACACCTCCACAAGGTGGACACATATTCATTAGTGGATTTTGTCTCATATGAATCGAGATCCACTTAACATCACTGTATTATTCTAATACAGCGGAAAATCCACTATGTAAAATGTCATAGTTTATATTCACATGGCCGCAAAATCCACAAAAATTCTATTGTTGTGAAAATTGATCTCACCTCGAGGCGTTCATTGGTTGTCATGGAGTCTTTTGACTTCTGTCTCTTCACGCTGATCTCTACTCAAATCAGCCAAACATACAAGTTCGTTGATAATGGCATATTCATTCAAAGAAAATTTTGCACTAGGAGCTGCTCTTATTCTAATAAAAGAAGCTTGAAGAAGTGAGTATTTGTAAGGACAAATTTGGCCTCCACCAAACCCAATACCAAGCACTCGTTAACACTAAATGGTATATCGGGATAGAAAATTTGTTGCTTTACTAAAACATTTATAAAAGCAGCATCATGAAATCATCATAAATCCCATTTGCGAGAGTTGAATCCTAATCAGCAATTTTACATACACATGTAGGAGCACAAAAACACTAATTAACGCTCGACTCTGAATCCTACCACAAAAAGACTTGTCTTAAGATCAATGGTAATATGATTACCACTCCCAACACAAGTGAAACTATTCACACTAAAAAATGAATAAAATAGTTCACATTTTTAGAAAGGAACATTAACTACAATCCTTGAGATTGTCTATGCATTTAACGTTATTTACTGCCCTTGACCCACATATTAGATAATGGAAAGTAAGCAATATGCAATGGGTCAAATGAAAATATCAAAGCAAAGGATATCTAAGGTTATTATAAGATATACAATTACCTTGGTCTTGCACTACCACAAGTAGAGTGATGGCTCTTTCACAAGAATATCATAAAATCTTCTATTTCAGTTTACTTTTCACCTACTACTTCTAGAAGGTAACAAAATAAGGTGACAAATCGAAATGATACATGAAAACACCACCACTTTCACTTTACAAGCACCATACCAAAATTGAACTGGCTAAATCTCTTCCATCGGCACTCGAGTTTATTCAAAATCTCAAACCGAGAAAGAAACAACTACCGACATGCATCCATCAATGGTGCTCATCCAATATCCCTAAAATATAAAGTAGGGCAAAGACAAAACACAAAATATATAGCTTGATTTCGTATCTTGTACCTCCTCTATTCTTAATGAGCATAAAGAAGGCCAATAAGAGACTCATAATTTTCAGCTTGCATTATTAACAATTGCACTCGGATAGAAAAGTCAAAGCCAAGCAATACTCAAAGTAAAACCTACTAATATAACAGTTCAAAGTTAAATCAAATACACTACCCGATCACAATCACTACTGCTCTCTCCTAATGGAAGAGCAACTGACACCTTAATGAATTTTCCAAAAAATTAAACAACAAGACAAACATGGTTCTACTAACAACAACATCATTACGGTGGTTCTCAAGCTTGGAGACATACTTCTCGTCCTATCGACACAAAAATTCCTTGACGGATACTAGAAGTCGTCGACATTCAGATGGTAAGAATTTGAAACCATTTTGTAAAATAAAATTTACTCGCAAAAATCCAATGTTTCCATTTTTTTTTTTAAATATGAAATGGGTCACTACATAATGGTTAATATCAAGCGGTCGACCAATTAAAACATTAGGAGTAATGAAGTCACAATAAACAAACAATCTCTAATCCTAGAATTACAACTTCCGGATCAAGAACAGAATTAAAATAGGAAACCCCAATGCGGATCAAAGCTACGAAAATAATCATGAACTTGAGTGAGCAAATAAATACAAACACCCAACTTCCTCTCGAAACAAATTTAGGTATTAAAGCCTCAAAGTACGATTTTACCCGACATTCAATAACCTTACCAAAATGACCAATAAACCTTTGACGATGCTCAGTAATTTCCCACAACATCCGCCCATGAATATGTGATACTTGTCCTTCACCATCTCGATCATTCTTTCAATTCCAATTGTGGTGGCAGTGACAGCAACAATTCTAACTTGGAAATCCATAGGACTTATCCTTAAGATTGTTGGAAAAAGTATTAGAATACATAAAATAATAATAATAATTGGAAATGCATTACAAAAGATTAGAAAATAAAAGGAAATGTCTGAGGCGTGCAAGCACTGTCCTTAAGGATAATTCCGCCCCTCGGAGTACGAAACTCGGTGCGTAAGACTTCAGCGGCTATCCTCCCAAGATACAACAGACCTTCTTCTATACTCCGCACTGAATATTAGAAGGAAATGAACAACTTTTGTGTATAACCCAGCAAAAAGAAAAGGAAAGATGTGTGAACTCATTGTATCTTATGAGATCTTATTTTTATATTCATACAAAAAATAGAGCCGTTAAAAGAGCCGTTGTAAAATAATGGAGGATTTATTTGAGAAATAAATTAAACGTTACAAAACGATTAAAAGGCCATTATATGACCGTTAAGAAGCCGTTATGTGATCGTTAAAAATAATGATGGTTTTCAATGCGATAATAACTTTTATCGAAGCTATTATTGTAAATATTTCAAAACTGCTGAAATATCCAACATTTTCTTCATCTTCTTCTTTGTTTTTCTCTTTTTCAGCTTGGAGTCAAATTGAGGTAAAGACGGATTCAATGAACTTGACATCGGCCAAGCTTTGAGATGTAACTGCGGCCTAACATTGAACGATTACTTGACTACCGCATTTTGTTCTTCAACGTCGTAGTGTATCGAAAGGTGCTTAAAGACAAAAGCCAGCTGAGGCTCAGCAATCCTGGCCTTCTTCTTGTTGCGGAAGGAGAGCTTGAGCTTGGCGAAGCTGTCGAAGAGTTTTCGCAGAGACCTTGCGGAAGAAGATGGAGCTCTCGTTGTTGTACTCATGGTGATCCGAAGGGCCGGCCAATTTAGAGAATGAGAAAAGGAGTCGAGGTTGCAGCGGTGACCGTAGTGACGGTGGTCAGGAGGGAGAGGATGGTGGGACTAGATGCTTAGAGTTCAGATGAGACTGTGACGAAGAAGAAGATGAACAGACAAAAGGGGGAAATATAAAAATAAGCGCCCCAGATGAAATTACCTTAGTCCAAGGCTTCAAAAGTGGCATGTGCTTTGGCCGACCGATGAGCTTGAAACCTTATTTGAGACTTTATTAACTACTTCAGGATTTTGTTTAAGACAAATACCACTTATTTCACGTCCTTAGATGAAATTTTCCCTAATTCAAATGAGTAGGTCGAAGTTATATTTTATTATTTGAAATATTCCTAATGTGAGAACCTTGAAATATTTGATGAAGGTGCATGATTTAGTAAAGTAAAACGCTCCAAGACATATGTATCACTTTTAAAAAAATCTCGTGTTTATATTTTCTTCGAAAAAAAGGACATCAAAAGTGCAACGATTTTCATATGATGCTCATTTTAGTGTCACAATATATTGAGTGATCACTTGAGTATCACTTTTGCAATAATAATATAAAAAAAGATCACCTTAATGTCATCACTAATTTGTGTGGCTGGAAAATTTGACTTGGCAATTTTTTAGTATTATTCATCTGACGTGGGTCGTTAGTAAAGTGAATTAGCATAATTGATGCTAAATGACGTCATTTAACACATTTATTTGTCCCAAATTAAGGAATTGGGCTAAACCACAAATGTTCTTCAAACCAAGCCCGAAATTGAGGAATTGGAGCAAAGAGGAAGGCGACTCCAGAGGAAAGAACATTTACTCGCGGGGTAAAGAGGATCTGCACATTTTTTTTTGGGAGGAGAGAGAAAATTTGAATATTTTCTTCAAATCCAAACAATTGCTTTGGATCAAAGAGGAACATCAACAGCAAATAAGATTTTCTTCCTCTGAAACCACAACACCAGCAGCAAAATTTGAATATGTCGTTTGTTCCTTTTTCTCGTTTCAGTAAAAAAGGCGAAGGTGAAGACCAAGAAGAAGAAGAAGGAGAAGACAAGGCAAATTGGTGGGTTAATTAAAGAATTTGTCGGGTCATCTTGAGGTTTGTCAATGTTGGAGATCATTTTTTTTTTCAAGAAAAGCCACATTGAAATTAAAATCTCACTAAAAAGTCACGTAAGATAAAGGAATTTATTATCGGAGACACTTAAGTAACTGTTCAAAAAGTTTTGATATTGAAATGAACATCGTATGAAAATTATGTCACTTTTATAGTCCTTTTTCGGATGATTTGAGATGACTAATACATATTGAAGAGCAACATGAAACAGAGCCATAAGATGAATTAACTAGCTTGACACATCAAAGTGATGAAATTTTTCTATACTCACCCAAATATTCACCATAAAAGTTAGACATCATAAAATGATGGTCCTTTATTTCGCTGAAAATGATTTCCTCAATTTTCAGTGTTTCTTTCGTTTAAGAAAATGAGTCATAGGAAAATATTTTCTTACCAAAGCTTACATTCAAAAAAATGATTTTCTCTTTGAAAGAATCGGAAAACGTTTTTCAAAATATGACTAGGTATCGGTGGTTGGACTCGAAACTTTACTCTTCAACATGAAAACCCCAAAGTTGGTTCATGAGTCTCGGTGTTTAGGACCAAGGGCCTAGCGGCTGGGCCTGGGTCCATCGAGGCTGGGCTTGGGCCAACGACTCTCATGTGTGGGTCCATTGGAGTTGGGCTCGAGCCCCTAGTGTCCGTACTCAATGCTTTGGCACTCAAGCTCGATCCATAAAGGCCGTGCTCATGTCCCCAATGCTTAAGCTCTGGTCCCAACCCTTAGGCGCCAAGTTTACAAAAGCCGTGCATGGGTCCTCGGTGCTTAGGCTTGGATTCTTACAAAAATGTATTAAAAAAATGAATTTCTAATTTTTTTTTTATTTCTTTTCTTTTCTTTTAGTTTCTTCCATGGCCAGTTGCAGGCCACAATGAGGGCCGACTGGCCATAGGCGAGCTTGAGGCCAGCAAGCTTGAGCTTTGCCGATTAGCGAGCTTCAAGCTCGCCACAAGCTTGTGAGGCTTGAGGCGAGGCCTTTGGCAAGGCGAAGCTTGCTCAAAGCTCTGGAAATGGCGGACGAAGTAACTTCACTCCTAAACCTCGCTGAGATCGAAGGCAGAGGGTGGGCTCTAGTGGCGATCGCCCAAATCGTCCCAAGGGACTCTCATATTCTTCTCTACTATGCTCTTCCCTTCACCAAACAACCCCCTTCTTCTTCTTCTTCTTCAACTACTTGCTACTACAACAATTGCTTCAAAATCCTGCCTCAATCCTCCTTGTCGCGAGCCATCTCGTGCCCTACGTGCGCTCACCATGTGTTTTGCAGCCCTAGCTGTCTCTTTGTTGCGGTCACGACCTCATCAACCTTTGGTGAGGCTCGAGCTCGCAGCAACTCGCGAGGCCTTGGCCTCACCGGCCTGTGATGAGCTCAAAGCTCATTGATCTGGTGAGGCTTGAGCTTGAGCTCACCTATGGCTAGTCATTTGCCATCGCCGTAGCTGGTGATAAGCCAACAAAAAAGCAGAAAGAAAAGAAAAGAAAATATAAAATAATTAAAAAATACTAATTTTTGATAATTTTCTTCATAGGATTTTCCTTGGGAATTACTTGCCAAGTCTTTTCCAAGTTTCAATCAAACACCAGAAAGTAAAAGAAATCCACTAGTAGACAGTGTTAAAAGCAAGTGGAGGCCGACCGGTGGCAGTCAATCGCGCCGTGTAGGCGGTGGTGGGTGGTAACGGGGCCTGTGTCTACTGTCGTCTAGCTTAATTATTCCAACGGGCAAACATGTATCCGTTTCACATCTTCGACGCATTTTGAACCAGAAAGAGTGCAAGTTCTTCTTTCTATGGCTCCTAATTTACGCGAATCGGAATGATCCGATTACGAGCATGATACTGCGATTTAATTTCTTCTTTTCCCATCACTGCAATTTTTTTTTTTCATGTTATCATCAAACCCAGCCCATGCAAGAACTCTTGAATCGGTAAAACCCTGAAAAAGTAGGCAAACCGAAGGTAGCAAAGAAATAGGATTCATCTCTAAGACAACGATTAAAACCTCCAAGCGTCAATCCAAGCTTACATCGTTAGCTTCCCAAAAAAGAACAAATTATTCATGGTCTTCTCTTTGATCATCATCACCTATCCCTCCATCCACTGGCTGGGTCTCTGCATAAAACATGATTCTCATTAAATAAATGAACACAAAAAATTGAGTGATTGCGTGTTAATTAGAAATCATATCTAAGATTGTCGATGTGAATTATAATTTAATATGGTAGATGCTTTCGTTGCTATGAGGTAAGTCCGGCAATTTATTCACTGCTTTATCTGGATGTTAAATTGGAGGTTTGCGCATCTGCATGATCACCTCACATGTTAGGGAAGTGAATTAGAATTAATTCAAGCTACCTGCGAAACATTTTTTTTTTTTAAATAAAAGAGAAAGGTACCGAAAGGGTGTTAGAGAAATCTAGCGTAATCAAGTCCCCGAACTCATAAATCTCTGATTCGTAGGAGTAAAGTAAATCTCTCGTTACTTTACTTGGGTTTCTAATCGACCCACCAAAAATAGATTAGTGGCGACTCCTAATTGAAAAAATCATTTGCATGTTACAAACTTGAACCTAAGTTGCGAATTGGTATGGGCTTGGGAGAGCCTGAGTTAAGTCTAGGCTTAATAATCCATTAGCCAAACCCTAGGTGGTTCACTGAAAATTTGGTCGCGACAGCACCAATTTAGGCCAGAATTCACTGATATGTACGCTAGCCATCCTGCGTGACATAGCTGGCATTAACATGGACAATTTTCTAAATTTCCATTACTTTTTTGTTTTTTTCTTTTCTTTCCTTTCTTTTTTCCCCCAACTGTGGGCCGGTGAGGTCGCTAACAAGGGACGGTTCGAAGCCCTCACCCATGGCCACCCCCGCACTTGGCATTCATGTCAAGAATTTCTAGTCTAAATTTGTTGAATTGACGGAATTAGTACGAATGTAAAAATATTTAGGACTAAATATGTTTAATTGATAAGTTAATGATTGAACTAATACTAATGTAATATATTTAGGACTTTTTTGGGACGTTTCCGTTAGTTGGTATAATCAAGGGTTGAGAAACATTGAGAGTATTTAAATGACTTGAGTGCCTATTGTATCATTTGACTTATAATAGAAATTTTTGGTGGGGTAGATTACATTGATCAAATCACATAAATTCGATGTCTTCTTTAGTCATTCCGCGTATTATCATGTTAGATCACTTATTCTAATAATGCTTTTCACTAGGTTCGGTTTGATTCATCTAAAATATATGGTGAATACACCATATTGCAAATTCGAACTCAAGAGAGCAAGGGTAATGCATTTTGGAACTCTTTTGGATGACTTAATATTCGTCATATGTCAAATTGCCGATCCACTCATCGTATGATCGACTTCTCCCTCCAACAGCTATGAGTTTTATTATCGATCAATATGCTCTCTCCATTAAGAGATTACAAGTCCATTTGGCATTTTGATCAATCCAAGTTTATCTATTTCAATTCAACTATAAAACATATATATGCAAAACCCAAATGGGTAGTTCAAAGGTATTTCCCTTTCTTTTGAAATCGTGCAAATGTGAGAACCGTGAGATAACTGATGAAGCTGCATAATTTTACCTCTAAAGCTTACCGAGACATATGTATCATTTTTAAAACAAGGTTTATATTTTGTCCTATAGGTTGAAAAAGGAGCACTTGCCCCTTTCATATGATTTCAAAAAGCAATATATTTTGAAGAAGAGCAATATGATAACAAAATAAAAAGACGAAGTAATTAGGTCGGAATTTCAAATGGATGAAATTACATTATACCCATGCATAAGTAGTGAAGTGTGAAAGAATCGGACTGGACCGGCCCAAAATTGGTTCCCATGGGGACCGGTCCGATTCTTGGTTCCAATTTATTAGAACTAGTGAGTACTATTCCGGTTCTCAATTTCAATGGTGGAACCGCCCACCTATCTACCCCGAACCGGACAGGTATACATATATAATTTTTTATTTTATTTTTGTGTTTTAGATCAAACCCTTACTTTCCTCTTTATCTCTCGCCTCACTCATCTTGCAGCCTTTCCTCCCTCTCTCACTCTTGCTTTCGGTGGCTTCCAACCTTGTCGATTCCTCTCTCATTCTCACTTTCGGTCACCTCTAGCCTCATTGCTCCCTCTATTACACTCACTCTGGGTTGCCTTTGGCTTCCAACCTTGTCGCTCACTTTCAAGTAAGGGTGTGCGTGGTCCAGGTGGGCGGTTCCCGACCTAGAATCGGGAACCGGCCGCTAAGAACTAGTTCCGAAAAATTGAAATCAGGAACGGCCCGCTAGTTGCATGGATCCACCCGGGAACCGGACCGCCGGTCCAGTCCGGTTCCTGGGTGGATTCATAGAACCGGTCCAACCTCCGCGCCTTTCCCCTTTTCGCCTCCTCGTGTCTACTTATTCTAGCTCTCCTGACCATAGTAGCTTTATTCTCCTTAAGTACTAGCGCCACGGTGGCGGCGGTCGCGACCCTCGCGCCATTTTCGTCCAACCACCACCACCATCTTCGCCACCGCCTCCTCCGTCTCATGCTTCTCCCTCAAGACTGACAACGGGGACGATGAGCCATTCTTAGACTTGGAGTTCGCCCTTGTCCCCGAAAATGAGGATGATGGGGGGAGGCTTAAGGAGGGGGAGGAGGAAGAGGGGAGGTAGAAGTGGGACGAACCCAACAACGAAGAGGACGATAGTGACAGTGAATGCGAACGTGGTGATGAGGACGGCGATGACGTGGAGAGAGAGAGTTCAAGTTCGAGGGGGGAAAAGAGAATCAATTCACTGTTTCGCCGAGTTTGGAATAGGAATCGAAGGGAGATGAGTAGATCCGGAGGTGAATTGGAGAGGATGAGGGAGCTCGGGGAGATTTTGAACTAAAGAGAGACGAGATGGAGTAGGAGACCTAAATTTTAGATTTGCTAATTTCGATTTTTTTAATATTAAAAATTAATATATTATTATAATATAACTGGTCCGGTCCTGGTGGGCGGGTGGGTGGATCCGCCCTTGGAAACGGGAACCGGACTGGTTCCCTTAAGAACCATTGGTTCCAGGCGGTTCCGGTTAGGTTCTAGACGACCCGGGCGGTTCCTGGTTCTTTTGCACACCCCTACTTTCAAGTCTCACGCCTCTTCTAAGGTAGGTTTATCTCGATTGGCTCCATGGAATCGGACCACTAATGGGCGGTTTCCGGTTTCGGCTTTTTTGGAACCAGTCCTTAATGGGCAATTCCCGATTCAGAGCGGAAACTATCCACCCCGGATTGACCACCTCTAACTATAAGTAGAAAATGTCCTGACATATGAGATATCTACTCATTGATATGATGAGAACCCAATCCAACAATTTACCATAAACACTAGACCTCATCAAAAGAATGTTGTCAATACTAACTCGATAAAGGAAATTTCCATGTAGGATCCTATCGAAAAATTCCTTGTCTTGAAAAAACCCGGTAGCAGACCGTCATTAAAAGCCGGTGGTGGACGACTGATGGCGGTCATCCGCGCAGAGTAGTCGGTGGTAATGGTGTGTATCCAATGTGGTCTAGCTTATTCAGTACTAACAGGCAAACATGTATCTGTTTCACATTTTCACTCCAGTTTCGTTTTGTTTTCCCTTCATTGAGACCAGAATGATTCTTTTTCACCATCGCCAACAAACGCAGTCCATGCAAACACTCTTGAGTCGCTAAAACATTAGAAAAAAGTACGCAAACTGAAGGTAAAGAAGAAATAGGATTCATGTTAGAGAGAGAGAGAGAGAGAGAGAGAGCATTATTAGTTAATAACAGTCTTGCTCTCTTTTGTTCTTTTCGATAGCCTTTTAACTCCCAATCTCAATCCAAACTTCACAAAAACAATATTTATTCCCGGTCTTCTCCTCAATGATCATCACACATTCCCCGCATCCACGGGCTTGGTCTCTGCATAAATCTCGACGATACTCCTGTACTTTTTCTTCTTCTGTCGAGGAAGCGACTCACCTCGATCGAGAACCGCCTCAGTTCTCTTTTTCTCAGTTGCCATCACCTTGCCCCGGCCCTGATGATTGCTGCCCTTGGACCGACCTTTGACGGCCCAGCTCAAACTGTTACTGCCATGGCTGCTGCTATTGCAGCCCCCTTCATTACTCTGCTGCTTCAGCTGCATGAGCTCCAGTACGCCGTTCATTTCGAACGCTGTGAGGCCCTCTCGACTCTGTAACCCGATCAATTCCCCAGTCTCGTCCATTTCTATTGCTTCTCTAAATTTTCAGGAAGAAGGGGCTTGATTGAAATGGGTCCCTCTCTCTCCAGAGGCTGAGTTCTGTTTTATAGGAGAGGGGGGACGGGAGGCGTTGGTAATAGCTTAGCTAATACATATATTAAGCTAATCTGGACCATTGGATCTGATGGGACCCAATTGAGTCCCGGCACTTCTATGATCGGGATTCAATTAATTTATACTAGGCTCATGCAATGATCTTTCCTTAAGGGAAGTGGAGTAGACCGCAATTCTCTTGATCAGAGGTATGAGATAAGAGAGATAACTTCGATACTTATTCCACAAAAGGAATGGTTAGGACACGCTTTATTATATGGTAATATTGGCTGTATATCGGAAAAATACTTTGTAAACGCAGATCCTGTTTGATAACATTTCCGTTTCTCTCAATTTCTATTCTTTTATTCCCTAGAACAAAAAAAAGAACAGAAATCCTTTGGTAACGTCAATTAATTTTTCTATTTCTCAAAATAAAAAAAGTGGCTGGGGAATAGATTTGGAACAGAAACAACAAGTAGAAAAAAAGTAACCTATTGTTCTCGAGAGCAATGTCTAGAAATAAGTTATTTTTATTTTCTTCTTTTCTTCTTCTTTGCTGGCCGTCACCCCATTGGCTAATTGTTGCTTCCTGTTGCCTACCGCTGCTACAAGCCACTTGCTACAGCCCGGGCTGATCGCCACCGTCGGTCGACCTATGCCACCAACGACCGTCGTCATCGTCAATGACCGCAGATGCCTCTACCCGCCAGTTGGCCAATCGTTGTCACTGGTGTTGACGGCTGATGGCCGCCAATCATCACCGTCGTTTGGCAGCCACCAGTGACCGCCATCGTCCATCGGTGACAGCTGTGACAACAGCCGATAGTCGTTGACGGCCGTTGCCCACTGCTCGTCGACTATCACTTGTCACCAACGACCGCCTCAACCGACAGCGACCTTTGGCCGCCGCCGATCGGCAGTCAATTGCGGTAGTCGGTGGGCAGCGGCGGTTGACGGTGGCCGACGATGACAGCGGTAGAAAAATTAAGAGAAATTCTACATCACAAAATTTTTTGTGAATTATATCAAATGCATTGCTATTCTTTTTCCATTCCGATAATAGAAATTTTATGTAGTTACCAAACGTGCTATTTCATTGAGAAATTATTTTTAGGAATAGAAATATAAAAAGACTATTTCAGAAAAAAAAATTGTTCTCTAGAATAGAAATGTTACCAAATCAACCATCATTCTCTAGAAATATTTTTTTTTCCCGTAGGGGTAGACGTGAACTTCTATAATTTTTTGAAATGCGATTGATTTGATTTCAATTAGTTGGGGGTTTAAGTCAATATTGGCTTAGGAAACTATTTTTTCAATTGATTCCATTAGTTATTAAGAATTGGTTAGCATTTACTAAAAATATCGTGTGACAAGAGATGGTTATTTTACTTTACCTCGAAGACACCTAAAAATAGTTAACATGGATCGACAACGATACCACAAGTATATATGTCCATAGATCAGTAGGGGTGAGCATCGGTCCAGGGTCAACCCTGGACCAGCCCAACCTTGCTGGTCCTGGTCCGGTTCCTAGGGTGACCGGATCGGTCCTTGGTCCTAGAATTCTTGGACCAGACTGCCTGAATCGGTCCTCAGTCCTGAGAGTTCCGGGTCGGTTCAACCTGCACCAACCCTAATTATATATATTATTTATAAATTTTTATATAGGGAAAACCTTAAAATAAATAACGTCAACAACATTAAATAACTCATTAGTGAGGAGTTCAAGTAATTTTACATTATTCTTTAATAACTTAGATTTTTAATGTCTTTTACAGTGTCAATAGTCATAATTTACGAAGGAGGAAAATGTTTTTGTGAGGAGTCTTCACGGCGTCTAAAAAGGCATAAACAGCTCCTTATGGCATCCTTCTCTAGATTCGTTCTCTTCTGTCTTATTTGCCAAAATCGAAAGAAACAATTTCTCCGCTTGCCACTTGACACTCGTCTTGCTCGCTTTGGGTCATTCATGTCGCTCGCCGCTCGATGCTCGCTTGGCTTGTTGCTTCCCACTTGACATTCAATGCTCATTCTGTTCGACGCTCACCCCACTTAACTCTCACCGCTTGCCTTTCTTAGCTGACCTCGCTCATCATCGAATCCTTGGGTCAGTACGGTCCTCGATTGCCCTTTCAAGGAGTATAAAAAATGAAATAAAAAATTATTGGTTGGTCCTAGGTTGACCTGGAAATCGGACCGAACCCATTAGGTCAATCTAGTCCTCAATCGCTTTTTTAAGGAGTACAAAAAATGAAATAAAAATTATCATTTGGTCCTAGGTTGACCCTAGAACCGGACCAAATCTGTTGGGTCGGTCCGGTCCTTGGTCCCAAGCTCAATAGGGTCGGTCCTCGGTCCCAAAAAGTGAGGACCGACACTGTGCGGGTTGGTCCAAGGGTTAGGGGGTGAACCGGCCCAACCCGAACCATGCTCACCCCTATAGATCAGTGTAACAAAAAACGTGCGTAAATTATTTTAATGGATTATTTGTCTATTAATGGATCGGAAGTAGTCGTTTTTTTTTTTTTTTTGGTCGGTTAAAACTAAAGGAAATTACTATATGTCATTTTATCAACTTTGTGTGTAAACACTTGCTTTTTAAATTACCTACGAACGGGACAGAATTTCATTAATACATCTAATACACTCTTCCTTACTGGATTCATGCTCGACTAATGAGAAAACATTGTGTGTCATCATTTTATTTTATCAAGTCAATCATATAAAAAGAAGAAGAAGAAGAACATTAGTGTGATTTCATTGATTGGGTCAGTTGAGCTGACAAAAATTAAGATTACGATTATTTCGCAAAAAATAACTTTTAGGAAAATATTTTCTGGATTTTCTGGTGTTTAGTCTAAGGAAAATAAACCAGTCAAGGAAAATATTTTCCATCAACAGAAAAGAGGTCTTCTAAAATAAGGGAAAATGTTTTTTGCTTTTAGGAAGCCCTCTCTTTTTGTCACCGCATGCCTTCTCTCTCTCTCTCTCTCGGAGCTTCAGTCGCTATCCCAATGGCGTTTGCATCAATGGTGCTGGTCTCGCCGTCCCGCGGTTCCCAGCGGCTCCTCTCGCCATCCTCCATCGTGCCTTCTTTCTCTGCCTTTTACACCCAAACATCAATTGGCATCTCCATGAGGCTGTCCACGTCCCCATGGATCATCTGCTGCCCTGGCTCTTTGTCATCCGCGGTCGTGGTCGCAGTCTCTGATGGGAACCGGATGGTGAACGGAGAGGGATCCAGCTCGGTTTGCTCAGCTAAGGGCGCATGGCCAATCATCCTTCCCACTTTCCTGTTGTGAATACTCATAATGGCCTTGGTCATGTATATGTGAGGGGCGACCTCATCCAACCCTCGTAAAAGGCCAGCGAGGGTGTCTTGACGCACACTCTTGCTGGTGGCCGATGACCTCCATTAGCATTAGCCGTCACAAAGATTAGTGACTGGCGGTGGAAAATAAGGAAAAAAAGTAAAGGAAATGAAAAAAAAGGACAGAAAATAAAAAACAAATTGAAAAAAATTTAAGATTAAATTAAATGTCCACGTCAACGTCGGTCGTATCACGTAAAACAGCTTGCATCCACATTAACAATTTTTTGCCTTAATGAGCCGAATGGAGTCAATTGATACAATTGTAAAAATAATTAGGATTGACTTGGTCAAATTGAAAAGTTTATGATTGAACTAATATCAATGCAACAGGTTTAAGACTTTTTTTTGTACTTTTCCCAAAATCCAAAAAAAAAAAAAAAAAAAAAAGGGGGAGCTTTTAGGTGTTACTCTAATCCAATAGATCCAATTTGCAATTTCATTATTCAAAACAATCTAGCATCAAGAAAAATCATAAAGTGGTTTATATAGTCGCATCTTAGAACAAACCTCCAAATATAAGCAAATCCCAAAATACTAATCTCATTTTCCCAAGATAAGGCCGTCGGTTCCTAGACAAAACAGAATTATAACATTGACTTTTGGTTCTAGACTAGAGACAAAGTACATTTCATTGGACTCAACAAGACCATAAAAATATTAAATGACGTATTCTCAGTTTTTCTTGACACTTAGTATTTTGCGCATAACTTTAAGTAAAAGACTCTATTTGTTTGAAAGAAAACGTTTTCCATGAATTGAAAACAATAAATTTAAGTTGTGAAAGAACATCTTTGCTTTCGATAAGAGGGAAATCACTTTCCCTAAACCATCAAATAAATGAAAACTAACTATTTTCCTAGAAAAATATATTGATTAAAACAATTTTTCTTTATCATGAGATTTTCAATGAAACATACACATGCTAAGTTACATATTGAAACTAGGCATATAAGGCTTTCTATCTATATATTCTGAGATCATATTAGAGCACGAAATCATCATCAAAACTTAGAAGAAAATGACCCTTTGCATTAAATGTTGGAAAAGGCTTACTCCTTTTGAAAAGATTTTTCATCAAGATTATTTAGAATATGTTTTGAATTTGAGCCCGAAAATAATATTCAGCCTAAATTAGAGTACTTCCCAATCCAATGAAAGTAAGAAACCCATGGATTTACGGCGGGAAAAGAAACTTCCAACTTGAAGTTGCATCAGACCACGTATTTTCGGTTTGAGAAACACGCCGATTTCCGAATCCAAGTTTGTAGTCGGTCTGATCAAAGGGTTTTGTCGGTGTGCCAAGTGAGTACTGCTTCAAGAGGGGCCATGGATGCGGAACGAGTGGGTCTCGTGCAATTAGTAGGTTTCTCTTCCGATTTGGTGAAGAAATTCATCGTCAATTATACAAGGAAGAACTAGTGTTCAAGTAGCAAAATTTTGTGGCACAGTTCTTGTGTATTCCTCTGAGAGATTGAGTGATAATTTTGCGACAAATTATAGGTACTAAACACAGTATGAGATATTGGGTAAAATTAGGGTTAGGAGTGTTTGAATTACTCGAATGTAGTTGTGTTCTATCTTATATCATTTGATTTATAGTAGAATTATATGCTGTCCTCTCGGTGGAGTAGATCGCATTGACAATGACTATATGAATTCGGTATTAAGATTTATTTCTTTGTTTTCTTTATTATTGTGTTCAATCACTTATTTTGATTACTTCTTTTTCTTAGGCTCAGTTCAGCTAGATTTATGGCGAATACACCATATTGAAAATTTGAACTCATTATAGCAAGCGTACATGCATTTTAGAACTTTTTTGGATGGCTTAATTTAAATAATACCTCTATTTGTCAATGCAATTAGTATAGGATCAAATTCTCCCTTCAATAGCTAAGAATTTGAATTATCGTTCAATATAGTCGCTATATTAAGAGACTATATGTCAATCTATGGTACCGGGAGTGCTTGTTTTGGCTTTTTGATCTTCCTTTAATAGGCCTCCTAATTGCAATTCCGAGTTTATTTGTTCATATATATAAATACATACACATTTGTATGTATATATGCGTACGTCATATGTATGTAGAATATAAAGGGAAAATTTGAAAAATTGGTACGAAATGGGGTCATTTTCTCAAAAAGACATGCCAAAATATAAGTTTATGAAGTGGCTAACTTAATCTCAAATAAGGTTTTAAGCTCGTTGGCATGTCAAATTTTCATCAGCTGACAAGCACGTTTATTTCACGAGCCACTTTTCAAGCCATGGGCTATTTTTCTTCTCTCCTTTTCTTTTTCCCCAGTTCTTTTCTTCATCTTCTTCTTTATTTTTCTCTTTTTCAGCTTGGTGTCAAATTGAGGTAAAGACGGATTCAATGAACTTGACATCGGCCAAGCTTTGAGATGTAACTGCGGCCTAACATTGAACGATGACTTGACCACCGCGTTTTGTTCTTCAACGTCGTAGTGTATCGAAAGGTGCTTAGAGACAAAAGCCAGCTGAGGCTCAGCAATCTTGGCCTTCTTCTTGTTGCGGAAGGAGAGCTTGAGCTTGGCGAAGCTGTCGAAGAGTTTTGCAGAGACCTTGGGGAAGAAGATGGAGCTCTCGTTGTTGTACTCATGGTGATCCGAAGGGGCCGGCCTCTTTAGAGAATGAGAAAAGGAGTCGAGGTTGCAGCGGTGACCGTAGTGACGGTGGTTAGGAGGAAGAGGATGGTGGGACTAGATGCTTAGAGTTCAGATGAGATGGTGACGAAGAAGAAGATGAACAGACAAAAGGGGGAAAAATAAAAATAAGCGCCCCAGATGAAATTACCTTAGTCCAAGGCTTCAAAATTGGCATGTGCTTTGGCCGGCCCATGAGCTTGAAACCTCATTTGAGACTTTGTTGAGTACTTTAGGATTTTGTTTAAGACAAATACTAGGGGTGTAAACGGTTCGGTTCGGTTCGATTTTTTTGAAAAACCGAACCGAACCAAACCATTGGAAAAAAATTTTCGAACTGAACCGAATACGAACCAAACTGAAATTTTGGTTCGGTTCGGTTCGATTTTCGGTTTTATTATTTTTTTTTTTTTTTTTTGAAAATTCACAAAAATCCCCCAGCCCGATTGCTGAAATCCACAATGGGGGCATTCCACGATCTCTTCAAAAACCTCGAAACGAAAAGCGAAACGCCGCAGAATCGCCATCATGAACCGCTTCGCATCATTTAAAATCCCCAAAAAGATCAACAACCGAGAGAAAAAAACCCTCACCTGGACCCTTCTCGACCGCCACGGGAATCTCCTCGAGATCCGCTGCCCGCGCCGTCCTCCCCGTCCTCGTCCCCGTTGTTGCCGCTCGCTGCCGCGGCGCCGCAGATGGAGGAGACGGCGTTTAGCAGCGGGTCGGGGGCAGGGGGAGGTTGCGGGAGATGAGGCCGAGGGCGCACATCAGTGACTTCGTCTTCCCCACGCGATCATTGAGCGGCGAACCATCACCATCCCACTCACACTGCCGCCACCGCCGCCGCTGCTGGGGCGGGGGTTGGGGGCTCTCAAGCTAGGCCACCATGGAGGGAGGCACGCGAAATCGAACCAGAGGAGACGGGAGTCGAGAGTATAAAACCGAATTTTTAATGGTTAAATGTTATCGGTTTGTGGTTCGGTTTGGTTCGGTTAACCAATAAAAACTGAACCAATAAAAAAATATTGGTTTTTAATGAGAACTGAACCGAAAGCCGAATTTTTTCGGTTCGGTTCGGTTTTCGGTTCGGTTCTTGACACCCCTAACAAATACCACTTTTGGCCTTCTTCCGAAAAAAGCAGCTTCATTTCATGTCCTTAGATGAAATTTTGGATAATTCAAATGAGTAGGTCGAAGTTATATTTTATTATTTGAAGTATTCCTAATGTGAGAACCGTCAAATAGTTGATGAAGGTGCATGATTTAGTAAATTAAAATGCTCCAAGACATATGTATCATTTAAAAAAAAATCTCGTGTTTATATTTTCTTCGAAAAAAGAACATTATAAGTGCAACAATTTTTATATGATGCTCATTTTAGTGTCATAATATATTGAGTGATCACTTGAGTATCACTTTTGCAATAATAATATAAAAAAAAATCACCTTAGTGTCATCACTAATTTATGTGGCTGGAAAATTTGACTTGGCAATTTTTTAGTATTATTGGTCTGACGTGGGTCGTAAGTAAAGTGAATTAGCATAATTGATGCTAAATGACGTCTTTTAACACATTTATTTGTCCCAAATTAAGGAATTGGGCTAAACCACAAATGTTCTTCAAACCAAGCCCCAAATTGAGGAATTGGAGCAAAGAGGAAGGCGACTCCAGAGGAAAGAACATTTACTCGCTGGGTAAAGAGAATCTGCGCATTTTTTTGGGAGGAGAGGGAAAATTTGAATATTTTCTTCAAATCCAAACAATTGCTTTGGATCAAAGAGGAACATCAACAGCAAATGAGATTTTCTTCCTCTGAAACCACAACACCAGCAGCAAAGGGAAGGGTGATGTTTGTTTTCTCAAGACTCGAGACTTACGCTCTTTTTCTCGGAGGGGGGAGAGAAAGGGGAAATGCCGGAAAATTCTAGGCTTAGGTGTCTTTTTACGGTTGCAGTAGTGTCACCACTAGTAGCAGGAGCTCCAGCAAAGATGAAGGGTAAATTTAGCAGATCGAGGAGAGAGAACTATGTCGTTTGTTCCTTTTTTTCGTCTCAGTAAAAAAGACGAAGGTGAAGACCAAGAAGAAGAAGGAGAAGACGAGGCAAATTGGTGGGTTAATTAAAGAATTTGTCGGGTCATCTTGAGGTTTGTCAATGTTGGAGATCATTTTTTTCCAAGAAAAGCCACATTGAAATTAAAATCTCACTAAAAAGTCACGTAAGATAAAAGAATTTATTATCGGAGACACTTAAGTAATTGTTCAAAAAGTTTTGATATTGAAATGAACATCGTATGAAAATTATGTCACTTTTATAATCCTTTTTTGGATGATTTGAGATGACTAATACATATTGAAGAGCAACATGAAAGAGAGCCAGAGCCATAAGACGAATTAACTAGCTTGACACTTCAAAGCGGTGAAATTTTTCTATACTCACCCAAATATTCACCATAAAAGTTAGACATCATAAAATGACGGTCCTTTATTTCGCTGAAAACGATTTCCTCAATTTTCAGCATTTCTTTCGTTTAAGAAAATGAGTCATAGGAAAATATTTTCTTACCAAAGCTTACATTCAAAAAAATGATTTTCTCTTTGAAAGAACCGGAAAACGTTTTTCAAAATATAACTAGGTATCGGTGGTTGGACTTGAAACTTTACTCTTCAACATGAAAACCCCAAAGTTGGTTCATGAGTCTCGGTGTTTAGGACCAAGGGCCTAGCGGTTGGGCCTGGGTCCATCGAGGCTGGGCTTGGGCCAACGACTCTCATGCGTGGGTCCATTGGAGCTGGGCTCGAGCCCCTAGTGTCCGTACTCAACGCTTTGGCACTCAAGCTCGATCCATAAAGGCCGTGCTCATGTCCCCAATGCTTAAGCTCTGGTCCCAACCCTTAGGCGCCAAGTTTACAAAGGCCATGCATGGGTCCTCGGTGCTTAGGCTTGGATTCTTACAAAAATGTATTAAAAAAATGAATTTCTAATTTTTTTTATATTTCTTTTCTTTTCTTTTAGTTTCTTCCATGGCCAGTTGCAGGCCACAATGACGGCCGACTGGGCATAGGTGAGCTTGAGGCCAGCAAGCTTGAGCTTTGCCAGATTAGCGAGCTTCAAGCTCGCCACAAGCTTGTGAGGCTTGAGGCGAGGCCTTTGGCAAGGCGAAGCTTGCTCAAAGCTCTGGAAATGGCGGACAAAGTAACTTCACTCCTAAACCTCGCCGAGATCGAAGGTAGAGGGTGGGCTCTGGTGGCGGTCGCCCAAATCGTCCCAAGGGACTCATATTCTTCTCTACTATGCTCTTCCCTACACCAAACAAACCCCTTCTTCTTCTTCTTCTTCAACTACTTGCTACTACAACAATTGCTTCAAAATCCTGCCTCAATCCTCCTCGTCGCGAGCCATCTCATGCCCTACGTGTGCTCACCATGTGTTTTGCAGCCCTAGCTGTCTCTCTGTTGCGGTCACGACCTCATCAACCTTTGGCGAGGCTCGAGCTTGCAGCAACTCGCGAGGCCTTGGCCTCCCCGGCTTGTGACGAGCTCAAAGCTCATTGATCTGGTGAGGCTTGAGCTTGAGCTCACCTATGGCTAGTCATTTGCCATCGCCGTGGCTGGCGATAAGCCAACCAAAAAGCAGAAAGAAAAGAAAAGAAAATATAAAATAATTAAAAAATACTAATTTTTGATAATTTTCTTCATAAAATTTTCCTTGGGAATTACTTTCCAAGTCTTTTCCAAGTTTCAATCAAACACCAGAAAGTAAAAGAAATCCACTAGTAGACTGTTAAAAGCGAGTGGAGGCCGACCGGTGGCGGTCAATCGCGCCGTGTAGGCGGTGGTGGGTGGTAACGGGGCCTGTGTCTACTGTCGTCTAGCTTAATTATTCCAACAGGCAAACATGTATCCGTTTCACATCTTCGACGCATTTTGAACCAGAAAGAGTGCAAGTTCATCTTTCTATGGCTCCTATTTTATGCGAACCGGAATGATTCGATTACGAACATGATACTGCGATTTAATTTCTTCTTTTCCCATCACTGCAATTTTTTTTTTTTTTTTTTCACGTTATCATCAAACCCAGCCCATGCAAGAACTCTTGAATCGGTAAAACCCTGAAAAAGTAGGCAAACCGAAGGTAGCAAAGAAATAGGATTCATCTCTAAGACAACGATTAAAACGTCCAAGCGTCAATCCAAGCTTACATCGTTAGCTTCCCAAAAAAGAACAAATTATTCATGGTCTTCCCTTTGATCATCATCACCTATCCCTCCGTCCACTGGCTGGGTCTCTGCATAAAACATGATCCTCATTAAATAAATGAAAACAAAAAAATTGAGTGATTGAGTGTTAATTAGAAATCATATCTAAGATTGTCGATGTGAATTATGATCTAACATGGCAGATGTTTTCGTTGTTATGAGGTAAGTCCGGCAATATATTCACTGCTTTATCTGGATGTTAAATTGGTGGTTTGCGCACCTGCATGATCACCTCACATATTAGGAAAGTGAATTAGAATTAATTCAAGCTACCTGCGAAACTTTTTTTTTTTTTTAATAAAAGAGAAAGGTATCGAAAGGGTGTTAGAGAAATCTAGCGTAATCAAGTCCCCGAACTCATAAATCTCTGGTTCGTTGGAGTAAAGTAAATCTCCCGTTACTTTACTCGGGTTTCTAATCGACCCACCAAAAATAGATTAGTGGCGACTCCTAATTGAAAAAAATCATTTGCATGTTACAAACTTGAACCTAAGTCGCGAATTGGTATGGGCTTGGGAGAGCCCGAGTTAAGTCTAGACTTAATAATCCATTAGCCAAACCCTAGGTGGTTCACCGAAAATTTGGTCGCGACAGTACCAATTTAGTTCATCCAGCTAATTAGGCCAGAAATCACTGATGTGTACGCTAGCCATCCTACGTGACACAGCTGGCATTAACGTTGACAATTTTCTAAATTTCCATTACTTTTTTGTTTTTTTCTTTTCTTTCCTTTCTTTTTTCCCCCAACTGTGGGCTGGTGAGGTCGCTAACAAGGGAGGGTTCGACGCCCTCACCCATGGCCACCCCCACACCTGGCATTCATGTCAAGAATTTCCAGTCTAAATTTGCTAAATTGACTGAATTAGTACGAATGTAAAAATATTTAGGACTAAATATGTTCAATTGATAAGTTTATGATTGAACTGATACTAATGTAATATATTTAGGACTTTTTTGGTACGTTTCCGTTAGTTGGTATAATCAAGGGTTGAGAAACGTTGAGAGTATTTAAATGACTTGAGTGCCTATTGTATCGTTTGACTTATAGTAGAAATTTCTTCTACTCTTTTGGTGGGGTAGATTACATTGATCAAATCACATAAATTCGATGTCTTCATTAGTCATATCATGTTAGATCACTTATTCTAACAATGCTTTTCACTAGGTTCGGTTTGATTCATCTAAAATATACGGTGAATACACCATATTGCAAAATTCGAACTCAAGAGAGCAAGGGTAATGCATTTTGGAACTCTTTTGGATGACTTAATATTCGTCATATGTCAAATTGCCGATCCACTCAACGTATGATCGATTTCTCCCTCCAACAGCTATGAGTTTTATTATCGATCAATATACTCTCTCCATTAAGAGATTATAAGTCCATTTGGCATTTTGACCAATCCAAGTTTATCTATTTCAATTCAACTATAAAACATATATATGCAAAACCCAAATGAGTAGTTCAAAGGTATTTCCTTTTCTTTTGAAATCATGCAAATGTGAGAACCGTGAGATAACTGATGAAGCTGCATAATTTTACCTCTAAAGCTTACCGAGACATATGTATCATTTTTAAAACAAGGTTTATATTTTGTCCTATAGGTTGAAAAAGGAGCACTTGCCCCTTTCATATGATTTCAAAAAGTAATATACTTTGAAGAGGAGCAATATAATAACAAAATAAAAAGACGAAGTAATTAGGTCGGAATTTCAAATGGATGAAATTACACTATACCCATGCATAAGTAGTGACGTGTGAAAGAATCGGACTGGACCGGCCCAAAATTGGTTCCCATGGGGTCCGGTCCGATTCTTGGTTCCAATTTATTAGAACTAGTGAGTACTATTCCGGTTCTCAATTTCAATGGTGGAACCGCCCACCTAACTACCTGAACTGGACAGGTATACATATATAATTTTTTATTTTATTTTTGTGTTTTAGATCAAACCCTTACTTTCCTCTTTATCTCTTGCCTCACTCATCTCGTGGCCTTTCCTCCCTCTCTCACTCTTGCTTTCGGTGGCTTCCAACCTTGTCGATTCCTCTCTCATTCTCACTTTCAATCACCTCTAGCCTCATCGCTCCCTCTATTACACTCACTCTCGGTTGCCTTTGGCCTCCAACCTTGTCGCTCACTTTCAAGTAGGGGTGTGCGTGGTCCGGGTGGGCGGTTCCCGACCTAGAACCGGGAACCGGCCGCTAAGAACTAGTTCCGAAAAATTGAAATCAGGAACCACCCGCTAGTTGCATGGATCCACCCTGGAACCGGACCGCCGGTTCAGTCTGGTTCCCGGGTGGATTCATAGAACCGGTCGAACCTCCACGCCTTTCCCCTTTTCGCCCTCCCCGTGTTTACTTATTCTGGCTCTCCCGACCATAGTAACTTTATTCTCCTTAAGTACTAGTGCCACGGTGGCGGCGGTCGCGACCCTCGCGCCACTTTCGTCCCAACCACCACCACCATCTTCGCCACCGCCTCCTCCGTCTCCTGCTCCTCCCTCAAGACTGACAATGAGGAGGACAATGGGGACGATGAGCCATTCTTAGACTTGGAGTTCGCCCTTGTCCCCGAAAATGAGGATGATGGGGAGAGGCCTGAGGAGGGGGAGGAGGAAGAGGGGAGGTAGAAGTGGGACGAGCCCAACAACAAAGAGGACGATAGTGACAGTGAATGCGAAGGTGGTGACGAGGACGGTGACGACATGGAGAGAGAGAGTTCAAGTTCGAGGGGGGAAAAGAGAATCAATTCACTGTTTCGTCGAGTTCGGACTAGGACTCAAAGGGAGATGAGTAGATCCGGAGGTGAATTGGAGAGGAAGAGGGAGCTCGGGGGGATTTTGAACCAAAGAGAGACGAGATGGAGTAGGAGACCTAAATTTTAGATTTGCTAATTTCGATTTTTTTTTAATATTAAAAATTAATATATTATTATAATATAACCGGTCCGGTCTGGGTGGGTGGATCCGCCCATGGAACTGGGAACTGGACTGGTTCCCTTAAGAACCACTGGTTCCAGGCGGTTCCGGTCAGGTTCCAGGCGGTCCGGGTGGTTCCCGGTTCTTTTGCACACCCCTACTTTCAAGTCTCACGCCTCTTCTAAGGTGGGTTTATCTTGATTGGCTCCATGGAATCGGATCACTAATGGGCGGTTTCCGGTTTCGGCTTTTTTGGAACCAATCCTTAATGGGCAATTCCCGATTCCAGAGTGGAAACTATCCACCCTGGACTGACCACCTCTAACTATAAGTAGAAAATGTCCTGACATATGAGATATCTACTCATTGATATGATGAGAACCCAATCCAACAATTTACCATAAACACTAGACCTCATCAAAAGAATGTTGTCAATACTAACTCGATAAAGGAAATTTCCATGTAGGATCCTATCGAAAATTCCTTGTCTTGAAAAAACCCAGTACCAGACCGTCATTAAAAGCCGGTGGTGGACGACTGGTGGCGGTCATCCGCGCAGAGTAGTCGGTGGTAATGGTGTGTATCCAATGTGGTCTAGCTTATTCAGTACTAACAGGCAAACATGTATCTGTTTCACATTTTCACACCAGTTTCGTTTTGTTTTCCCTTCATTGAGACCAGAATGATTTCTTTTCACCATCGCCAACAAACGCAGTCCATGCAAACACTCCTGAGTCGCTAAAACACTAGAAAAAGTACGCAAACTGAAGGTAAAGAAGAAATAGGATTCATGTCAGAGAGAGAGAGAGAGAGAGAGCATTATCAGTTAATAACAGTCTTGCTCTCTTTTGTTCTTTTCGATAGCCTTTTAACTCCCAATCTCAATCCAAACTTCACAAAAACAATATTTATTCCCGGTCTTCTCCTCAATGATCATCACACATTCCCCGCATCCACGGGCTTCGTCTCTGCATAAATCTCGACGATACTCCTGTACTTTTTCTTCTTCTGTCGAGGAAGCGACTCACCTCGATCGAGAACCGCCTCAGTTCTCTTTTTCTCAGTTGCCATCAGCTTGCCCCGGCCCTGATGATTGCTGCCCTTGGACCGACCTTTGACGGCCCAGCTCAAACTGTTACTGCCATGGCTGCTGCTATTGCAGCCCCCTTCATTACTATGGTGCTTCAGCTGCATGAGCTCCAGTACGCCGTTCATTTCGAACGCCGTGAGGCCTCTCGACTCTGTAACCCAATCAATTCCCCCAGTCTTGTCCATTTCTATTGCTTCTCTAGATTTTCAGGAAGAAGGGGCTTGATTGAAATGGGTCCCTCTCTCTCCAGAGGCTGAGTTCTGTTTTATAGGAGAGGGGGGACGGGAGGGGTTGGTGATAGCTTAGCTAATACATATATTAAGCTAAATCTGGACCGTTGGATCTGTTGGGACCCAAATGAGACTCGGCACATCTATGATCGGGATTCAATTAATTTATACTAGGCTCATGCAATGATCTTTCCATAAGGGAAGTGGAGTAGACCGCAATTCTCACGATTAGAGATATGAGATAAGAGAGGTAACTTCGATACTTGTTCCACAAAAGGAATGGTTAGGCCACGCTTTATTATATGGTAATATTGGCTGTATATCGGAAAAATACTTTGTAAACGCAGATCCTGTTTGATAACATTTCCGTTTATCTCAATTTCTATTCTTTTATTCCCTAGAACAAAAAAAAGAACAGAAATCCTTTGGTAACGTCAATTAATTTTTCTATTCCCCAAAATAAAAAAGTGACTGGGGAATACATTTGGAACGGAAACAAGAAGTAAAAAAAAATAACCTATTGTTCTCGAGAGCAATGTCTAGAAATAAGTTATTTTTCTTTTCTTCTTTTCTTCTTCTTTGCCAGCCGTTACCCCGTTGGCCAATTGTTGCTTCCTATCGCCTACCGCTGCTACAAGCCACTTGCCACAGCTGGGGCGCGAATGATAACCATTCTGGCCAGAAATTGATTTCTGGAAGAGAAATAGATTTTTCTATTTCTATTTCTAGAAGAGTTTCTAAGTAAAAATAACCGTTTGATAACGACACAAAATTTCTACTCTAAAAATAGAAATTTGTTTGATAACGATTCAAAATTTCTTCCTTTCGAATGGTGGCGGGTCGGTGGACGGTGGTGGACTGGCGATCGGCGGTAGCCGGCGATCGACGACCGGTGGCGGCGAGGGTCGACGAGCAACCGACGGACAGTGGTTGACGGCAACGGATGAAAGACCGGTTGACGAATGATGAGAAGAATTTTTATTTTTCATTTCTGGGGAAATAGAGAAGTAGAAAATTGTTACTTCGATTTCTATTCCAAACCTATTTCTAGAACAAGAATCTATTTTAGAAATAGAAAAATGGAATAATTTTATCAAACGGATTTTTATTCCAGAAACAAGTCTGGAATAGAAAATTTGTTTCGAACAGAAATTACTGGTTGTCATGCACTCCCCGGTTGACCGCCGTCGTCGGTCAACCTTTGCCACCAACGACCATCGTCACCGTCAATGACCGCAGATGCCTCTGCCCGCCGGTTGGCTAATTGTTGTCGCTAGTGTTGATGGTCGATGGTTGCCAATTACCGCTGTCGTTGGCAGCCATTGGTGACCGCCACCCATCCATTGGCGATAGCTGTGACGACGGCTGACGGTCGTCGACGGCCGTTGCGTTTCCACGCCCACCGCTCGCGCCTATCGCCCGTCGCCAACGATCGCCTCAATCGACGGCGACCTTCGGCCGTTGCCGATCGGGCGCCAAGCAGCAGCTTGGTGGCGTGGGCGGTGGGCAGCGGCAGTTGACAATGGCCGACGGATGACAAGCGGCATAAAAATTAAGAGAAATTCTATATTACAAAAAATTTTGTGAATTATATCAAATGCATTCCTATTCTTTTTCATTCCGATAATAGAAATTTTATATAGTTACCAAACATGTTCTTTCATTAAGAAATTATTTTGAGGAATAGAAATATAAAAAGACTATTTCGGAAAAAAAATTGTTCTCTAGAATAGAAATATTACCAAATCAACCATCATTCTCTAGAAATATTTTTTTTTTCCAGTAGGGGTAGACGTGAACTTCTATAATTTTTTGAAATGCGATTGATTTGATTTCAATTGGTTGGGGGTTTAAGTCAATATTGGCGTAGGAAACTATTTTTTTCAATTGATTCCATTAGTTATTAAGAATTGGTTAGCATTTACTAAAAATATCATGTGACAAGAGATGGTCATTTTACTTTACCTCGAAGACACCTAAAAATAGTTAACATGGATCGACGACGATACCACAAGTATATATGTCCATAGATCAGTGTAACAAAAAACGTGCATAAATTATTTTAATGGATTATTTGTCTATTAATGGATCGGAAGTAGTCGTTAAAACTAAAGGAAATTACGATATGTCATTTTATCAACTTTGTGTGTAAACACTTGCTTTTTAAATTACCTAGGAACGGGACAGAATTTCATTAATACATCTAATACACTCTTCCTTACTGGATTCATGCTCGAGTGATGAGAAAACATTGTGTGTCATCATTTTATTTTATCAAGTCAATCATATTAAAAAAAAAACAAAAAGAAGAACATTAGTGTGATTTCATTGATTGGGTTAAGATTACGATTATTTCGCGAAAAATAACTTTTAGGAAAATATTTTCTGGATTTTGTGGTGTTTAGTCTAAGGAAAATAAACCAGTCAACCACCAGCCGTGGTGGCTCCGTTGGATAAGGACTTTGTTAATCTTCTCCAAAGGTGAGGGGTTCGAAACCCAGTGAAGGTGCTTGGTGTCTTAAGTGTGATGTCAGGGTGATGGATCCTCCGCTAGCAACGCCGCACGGGGTTCCTGTGTCGTCCAAAAACAAAAAAACCAGTCAAGGAAAATATCTTCCATCAACAGAAAAGAGGTATTCTAAAATAAGGAAAATGTTTTTTTTTTAGGAAGCCCCTCTTTTTGTCACTGCATGCATCCTCTCTCTCTCTCTCTCTCTCTCTCTCTCTCTCTCTCTCTCTCTCTCTCTCTCTCTCTCTCTCTCTCTCTCTCGGAGCTTCGCCGCTATCCCAATGGCATTTGCATCAATGTTGCTGGTCTCGCCGTCCCGCGGTTCCCAGCAGCTCCTCTCGCCATCCTCCATCGTGCCTTCTTTCTCTGCCTTTTACACCCAAACATCAATTGGCATCTCCATGAAGCTGTCCACGTCCCCAAGGATCATTTGCTGCCCCGGCTCTTTGTCATCCGCGGTCGTGGTCGCAGTCTCCGATGGGAACCGGATGGTGAACGGAGAGGGATCCGGCTCGGTTTGCTCGCCTAAGGGCGCATGGCCAATGACCCTTTCCACTTTCCTGTTGTGAATACTCATAATGGCCTTGGTCATGTATATGTGAGGGGCGACCTCATCCAACCCTCGCAAAAGGCCGGCGAGGGTGTCTTGACGCACGCTCTTGCTGGTGGCTGATGACCTCCATTAGCCGTCACAAAGATTAGTGACTGGCAAGTGGAAAATAAGGAAAAAAAAAGTAAAGGAAATGAAAAAAAGGACAGAAAAGAAAAAAAAAAATTCAAAAAAATTAAGATTAAATTAAATGTCCACGTCAACACCAATCGTATCACGTAAAATAGCCTGCATCCACATTAACAATTTTTTGCCTTAATGAGCCGAATGGAGTCAATTGATACAATTGTAAAAAGGATTAGGATTGAATTGGTCAAATTGAAAAGTTTATGACTAAACTAATATCAATGCAATAGGTTTAAGACTTTTTTGTACTTTTCCCAAAATCCAAAAAAAAAAAAAAAAAAAAAGGAGAGCTTTTAGGTGTTACTCTAATCCAATAGATCAAATTTGCAATTTCATTATTCAAAACAATCTAGCATCAAGAAAAATCATAAAGTGGTTTATATAGTCGCATCTTAGAACAAACCTCAAAATATAAGCAAATCCCAAAATACTAATCTCATTTTCCCAAGATAAGGCCGTCGGTTCCTAGACAAAACAGAATTATAACATTGACTTTTGGCTCTAGACTAGAGACAAAGTACATTTCATTGGACTCAACAAGACCATAAAAATATTAAATGACTTATTCTCAGTTTTCTTGACACTTGGTATTTTGGGCATAACTTTAAGTAAAAGACTCTGTTTGTTTGAAAGAAAACGTTTTCCGTGAATTGAAAACAATAAATTTAAGTTGTGAAAGAACATCTTTGCTTTTCGATAAGAGGGAAATCACTTTCCCTAAACCATCAAATAAATGAAAACTAACTATTTTCCTAGAAAATTATACTGATTAAAACAAATTTTCTTTATCACGAGGTTTTCAATGAAACATACACACCCTAAGTTACATATTGAAACTAGGCATATAAGGCTTTCTATCTGTATATTTCTGAGACCATATTAGAGCACGAAATCATCATCAAAACTTAGAAGAAAATGACCCTTTGCATTAAATGTTGGAAAAGGCTTACTCCTCTTGAAAAGATTTTTCATCAAGATTATTGAGAATATGTTTTGAATTTGAGCCCAAAAATAATATTCAGCCTAAATTAGAGTACTTCCCAATCCAATGAAAGTAAGAAACCCATGGAGTTACGGCGGGAAAAGAAACTTCCAACTTGAAGTTGCATCAGACCACGTATTTTCGGTCTGAGAAACACGCCGATTTCCGAATCCAAGTTTGTAGTCGGTCTGATCAAAGGGTTTTGTCGGTGTGCCAAGTGAGTACTGCTTCAAGAGGGGCCATGGATGCGGAAAGAGTGGGTCTCGTGCAATTAGTGGGTTCCTCTTCCGATTTGGTGAAGAAATTCATCGTCAATTATACAAGGAAGAACTAGTGTTCAAGTAGCAAAATTTTGTGGCACAGTTCTTGGGTATTCCTCTGAGAGATTGAGTGATAATTTTGCGACAAATTATAGGTACTAAACACCGTATGAGATATTGGGTAAAATTAGGGTTAGGAGTGTTTGAATTACTCGAATGTAGTTGTGTTCTATCTTATATCATTTGATTTATAGTAGAATTATATGCTATCCTCTCGGTGGAGTAGATCGCATTGACAATGACTACATGAATTCGGTATTAAGATTTATTTCTTTGTTTTCTTTATTATTGTGTTCAATCACTTATTTTGATTACTTCTTTTTCTTAGGCTCAGTTCAGCTAGATTTATGGCGAATACACCATATTGAAAATTTGAACTCAAGATAGCAAGCGTACCATATGGCGATTACTTTTTTGGATGGCTTAATTTAAATAATACCTCTATTTGTCAATGCAATTAGTATAGGGTCAAATTCTCCCTTCAATAGCTAAGAATTTGAATTATCGTTCAATATCGTTCAATCTACGGTACCGGGAGTGCTTGTTTTGGCTTTTTGATCTTCCTTTAATAGGCCTCCTAAATGCAATTCCGAGTTTATTTGTTCATATATATAAATACATACACATGTGTATGTATATATGTGTACGTCATATGTATGTAGAATATAAAGGGAAAATTTGAAA
This sequence comes from Eucalyptus marginata, assembly GCA_014182565.1. Taxonomy (NCBI): domain Eukaryota; kingdom Viridiplantae; phylum Streptophyta; class Magnoliopsida; order Myrtales; family Myrtaceae; genus Eucalyptus; species Eucalyptus marginata. Next base: position 54,645,452 of record CM024592.1, read on the forward strand.
AGTTGGTACGAAATGGGGTCATTTTCTCAAAAAGACATGCCAAAATATAAGTTCATGAAGTGGCTAACTTAATTTCAAATGAGGTTTTAAGCTCGTTGGCCTTTCAAATTTTCATCAGCTGACAAGCACGTTTATTTCACGAGCCACTTTTCAAGCCATGGGCTATTTTTCTTCTCTCCTTTTCTTTTTCCCCATTTCTTTTCTTCATCTTCTTCTTTGTTTTTCTCTTTTTCAGCTTGGAGTCAAATTGAGCTAGGGACGGATTCAATGAACTTGACATCGGCCAAGCTTTGAGATGTAACTGCGGCCTAACATTGAACGATGACTTGACTACCGCGTTTTGTTCTTCAACGTCGTAGTGTATCGAAAGGTGCTTAGAGACAAAAGCCAGCTGAGGCTCAGCAATCTTGGCCTTCTTCTTGTTGCGGAAGGAGAGCTTGAGCTTGGCGAAGCTGTCGAAGAGTTTTGCAGAGACCTTGCGGAAGAAGATGGAGCTCTCGTTGTTGTACTCATGGTAATCCAAAGGGCCGGCCAATTTAGAGGATGAGAAAAGGAGTCGAGGTTGCAGCGGTGACCGTAGTGACGGTGGTCAGGAGGGAGAGGATGGTGGGACTAGATGCTTAGAGTTCAGATGAGATTGTGACGAAGAAGAAGATGAACAGACAAAAGGGGGAAAAGTAAAAATAAGCGCCCCAGATGAAATTACCTTAGTCCAAGGCTTCAAAAGTGGCATGTGCTTTGGCCGGCCGATGAGCTTGAAACCTTATTTGAGACTTTATTAACTACTTCAGGATTTTGTTTAAGACAAATACCACTTTTGGCCTTCTTTGGAAAAAAAACAGCTTCATTTCATGTCCTTAGATGAAATTTTCCCTAAGTCAAATGAGTAGATCGAAGTTATATTTTATTATTAGAAATATTCCTAATGTGAGAACCGTGAAATATTTGATGAAGGTGCATGATTTAGTAAATTAAAACGCTCCAAGACATATGTATCACTTTTAAAAAATCTCGTGTTTATATTTTCTTGAAAAAAAGGACATCAGAAGTGCAACAATTTTCATATGATGCTCATTTTAGTGTCACAATTTATTGAGTGATCACTTGAGTATCACTTTTGCAATAATAATATAAAAAAAGATCACTTTAGTGTCATCACTAATTTGTGTGGCTGGAAAATTTGACTTGGCAATTTTTAGTATTATTCGTCGACGTGGGTTGTTAGTAAAGTGAATTAGCATAATTGATGCTAAATGACGTCGTTTAACACATTTATTTGGATTGGGCTAAACCACAAATGTTCTTTAAACCAAGCCCCAAATTGAGGAATTGGAGCAAAGAGGAAGGCGACTCCAGAGGAAAGAACATTTACTCGCGGGGTAAAGAGGATCTGCACATTTTTTTGGGAGGAGAGAGAAAATTTGAAAAATTTTCTTCAAATCCAAACAATTGCTTTGGATCAAAGAGGAACATCAACAGCAAATAAGATTTTCTTCCTCTGAAACCACAACACCAGCAGCAAAGAGAAGGGCGATGTTCGTTTTCTCAAGACTCAAGACTTGCCCTCTTTTTCTCGGAGGGGGAGAGAAAGGGAAATGCCGGAAAATTCTAGGCTTTGGTGTCTTTTTACGGTTGGGGTTAATACTCTAAAAAACCCCAAATTTGTATACTTGTGACAAATTTACCCCAAACTGGTATACCTTTGATAAATTTATCCCAAACTGATACACTTGTGACAAATTTACCATTTGTTAGTTTTTATTAAATTTTATTGTCAAATTATTAAGTTAAATAAGACGTGACGGTTGATTGATATACTAAATTGGGATTTTACGCTCCGTTTGTCACGTTTACAATTTTTGTGATTTTTTTTTTTGTATTAATTCAATTTAGCGGAGGGTATATTTGTCACAAATTTACCAGTTTGGAGTTTTTTGCGGTCGAATAAATTAGTTTGGGGTAAATTTGTCATAAATGTACCGGTTTATGGCTTTTTATGGTTAGTCGAGGTAAATTTGTCATGAGTGTACCCAGTTTGGGGTTTTTCATGGTCAAAAAAATAATTTAGGATAAATTTGTCACGATATACCAGTTTGGGTTTTCGGGGTATTAACCCTTTATGGTTGCAGTAGAGTAGTGTCACCACTAGCAGCAGGAGCTTCAGCAAAGATGAAGGGTAAATTTAGCAGATCGAGGAGAGAGAGCTCTGTCGTTTGTTCCTTTTTTTCGTTTCAATAAAAAAGGCGAAGGTGAAGACCAAGAAGAAGAAGGAGAAGACGAGGCAAATTGGGGGGTTAATTAAAGAATTTGTCGGGTCATCTTGAGGTTTGTCAATGTTGGAGATCATTTTTTTTTTCAAGAAAAGCCACATTGAAATTAAAATCTCACTAAAAAGTCACGTAAGATATAAGAAATTTATTAAGTAACTGTTCAAAAAGTTTTGATATTGAAATGAACGTCGTATGAAAATTATGTCACTTTTATAGTCCTTTTTCGGATGATTTAAGACAACTAATACATATTGAAGAGCAACATGAAACAGAACCATAAGACGAATTAACTAGCTTGACACTTCAAAGCGATGAAATTTTTATACTCACCCAAATATTCACCATAAAGTTAGACATCATATACTGAAGGGTCCCTTTACTTCAATGAAAATGATTTCCTCATTTTTCAACATTTCGTTCGTTTAGGAAAATGAGTCATAGGAAAATGACTAATAGGAGAATATTTTCTTACCAAAGCTTACATTCAAAAGAATGATTTCCTCTTTGAAAGAACCGGAAAACGTTTTTCAAAATATGACTAGATATCAGTGGTTGGACTCGAAACTTTACTCTTCGACATGAAAACCCCAAAGTTGGTTCATGAGTCTCGGTGTTTAGGACCAAGGGCCTAGCGGCTGGGCCTGGGTCCATCGAGGCTAGGCTTGGGCCAACGACTCTCATGCGTGGGTCCAGTGGAGCTGGGCTCAAGCCCCTAGTGTCCATACTCAACACTTTGGCACTCAAGCTCAATCCATAAAGGCCATGCTCAGGTCCCCAACACTTAAGCTCTGGTCCCAACCCTTGGGCCCCAAGTAGAGGTGTCAAAATGGGTCATTGACCCATTTATGGACCCATTTATAGTTAAATGGGTCGTTAATAGGTCAAGTCTTATTTCTCAAAGTACCCATAATGGGTTTTAAAAATAAAGAGGCTGAGGTATATGAGTTTTAAATGGGTTTGAGAAAGCAGACCCATTTATTAACTCATTAAAAGTGAACCCATTTGTAGGGACAGGTTTTTTTTTTTTTTTTTTTTTTTTTTTTTTTTTTCTTTCTTCTTCCTCTTGTGGCCAACACGGCGGTGGCCGGCGACCGGCTAGGCGAGCCTCGAGCTCGCCGGCATCGGGTGAGCTTGAGCTCGCCGGATCGCCGCGAGGCGGAGGCCTCACTAACGTCCGGTGAGACTCGAACTCGCCGGCGTCGAGCGAGGCTCAAGCCTCGCCGATCCGGCAAGGGGCCAGCTCAAGCTTGCTCGACGCCGGCAAGCCTCGAGCTCGCGAGAGGCCTCGCCAAATTTGGTGAGGGGCGAGCTTGAGGCTCGCCCGGGCGTTAGGCGAGCTCGAGGCTCGCCGTGGTCGGCTGCCGGTTGTCGTCATGGTCGGCGGCCGGCCAAAGAAGAAGAAGAACAAAAAAAAAAAGAAAAAGAAAATTTTTATTTAAAAAATAAAAATAATTAAAAATTTAAATTTTTAAAAATAAAAAATAATTAAAATTCAATTTTTTAAAATATTTATTTTAAAAATTATAAAAATTGTCCATTAAATTTGTGTTATATAAAACAATTTTAGCAATACTATTTTTAAAAATAATATATATAAAAGAAATAAGCTTGGAAGTATTTTAGTAATATAATCTTAAAAAAAAAAAACATAGGAATAAGTTTTCTAAATTTGGTTAAATATGAAAATATTTTATTAATATGGGTTGGATATGAGTCGGAAAATTTACATTAGACATAAATGGGTAATAAATGAGTTAATGAGTCAATTTGGGTCGGACGATTAACCCGACCCAAACCCAACCCGACCCACCCGTTTAACGACTCTAGCCCCAAGTCTACAAAGGCCATGCATGCGTCCTTGGTGCTTAGGCTTGGATTCTTACAAAAATGTTTTAAAAAATGAATTTCTAATTATTTTATTTTTATTTATTTATTTATATATTTTTTTCTTTTCTTTTAGTTTCTTCCATGACGGTTGCCAGCCACAACCACGGCCGCGGCCATAGGCGAGCTTGAGGCCAGCAAGCTTGAGCTTTGCTAGATTAGTGAGCTTCAAGCTCACCACAAGCTTGTGAGGCTTGAGGCGAGGCCTTTGGCAAGGCGAAGCTTGCTCAAAGCTCTGGAAATGGCGGATGAAGTAACTTCACTCCTAAACCTCGCCGAGATCAAAGGCAGAGGGTGGGCTCTGGTGGCGATCGCCCAAATCGTCCCAAGGGACTCATATTCTTCTCTACTATGCTCTTTCCCTTCACCAAACAACCCCCCTCTTCTTCTTCTTCAACTACTTGCTACTACAACAATTGCTTCAAAATCCTGCCTCAATCCTCCTCGTCGCAAGTCATCTCGTGCCCTACGTGCGCTCACCATGTGTTTTGCAGCCCTAGCTGTCTATGTTGCCGTCACGACCTCATCAACCTTTGGTGAGGCTCGAGCTTGTAGCAACTCGCGAGGCCTTGAGCCTCACCAACCCGTGGCGAGCTCAAAGCTCATTGATTTGGTGAGGCTTGGGCTTGAGCTCGCCTATGGCCAGTCGTTGGCCATCGCCGTGGCTGGTGATAGGTCAACAAAGAAGCAAAAAAAAAAAAAAATAAATAAAATAAAATAATTAAAATAATTAAAAAATATTAATTTTCGATAATTTTCTTCATAAGATTTTCGTTACCAAATGATGGGAATTACTTTCCAAGTCTTTTCCAAGTTTCAATCAAACACCAGAAAGTAAAAGAAATCCACTAGTAGACAGTGTTAAAAGCGAGTGGAGGCCGACCGGTGGCGGTCGATCGCGCCATGTAGGCGGTGGTGGGTGGTAACGGGGCCTGTGTCTACTGTCATCTAGCTTAATTATTCCAACGGGCAAACATGTATCCGTTTCACAAGTTCGACGCATTTTGAACCAGAAAGAGTGCAAGTTCTTCTTTCTATGGCTCCTAATTCACGCGAACCGGAATGATCCGATTACGAGCATGATACTGCGAATTAATTTCTTCTTTTCCCATCACTGCAAATTTTTTTTTTTCACGTTATCATCAAACCCAGCCCATGCAAGAACTCTTGAATCTGTAAAACCCTGAAAAAGTAGGCAAACCGAAGGTAGCAAAGAAATAGGATTCATCTCTAAGACAACGATTAAAACCTCCAACTTCAGTCCAAGCTTACATCGTTAGCTTCACAAAAAAGAACAAATTATTCATGGTCTTCTCTTTGATCATCATCACCTATCCCTCCGTCCACTGGCTCGGTCTCTGCGTAAATCTCGCTGATACTCCTGGACTTCCTCTTCCTCCGTGGACGGAGCGCCCCGTCTTGATCAAGAACCGCCTTGGTTTTCATTTTCCCCGTCGACGTCGCCTTGCGCCGGCTCGGATGATCGCTGCCACCCTTGGACTGACCTTTGGCTGGGCCGCCTCGATTGAGAACTGCCTTGGTTTTCGTTTTCCCCGTTGACGTCGCCTTGCTCCGGCTCTGACGATCGCTGCCCTCGGACTGACCTTTGAGGGCCCAGCTCGATCCGTTACAGCCATGGCGGCTGCTGTTGCAGCTCTCTTCATCGCTCAACTGCATGAGCTGCTGTGCAGCGACAATCGTCGAGGCTGTGCGGCCTTCTTGGCTCCCTGATCCGATCAATCTCTCTGCCTTGTCCATTTTCATTGCTTCTCTGGATCTTCAGGAAGAGAGAGCTTTCTCTCTTTCTCTCTCCAGAGGCTGAGTTGTGATATATAGAGACCATTTTGGCAATGGCTTAACTAGTACATACATCAAGATAAATCTGGACCATTAGATTTAGTGAGACTTAGGTGAGACCAACCATTTCTAATGATCAAGATATAGTTTCTACATTACTAGGTTCGTGCAATGATGATCTTTCCTTAAAAATGTGGCATAAACCACGATCTTCATGATTATGTGTACAGGATAAGAGAAAACTATTCCATAAGAGGAATGGTTATGACGCGCTTTATTTTATGGAAATGTTGGTTGAAAATCCAAAAAGAGGTCATTTATAGACTTGTTCTATGGATATGAATATTTTATTGTGGAATTAGATATGAACTTCTATAGTTTATTGTAATGTGATTGACTTGATTTCAGTTGCTTGGATTTTAAAAATAAATATTGGGTTACGGGTATATTTTCCAATTGGTTTAATAGTTGCCAAGAATTGGCTAATACCTATCAATGGCACATAATTTCGCTAATACATCTATTAAATTCTTGCTTGTCGCATTCATGCTCACGTGATGAGAAAGCATCGCGTGTCATCATTTTATTTTATTAAGCCAATGATATAAAAATAAAGATGTTTATCATGTGTAAAAGTTGTACCCACATGAAAATAATGAAGCATGAATTTATCATGTATGAAAATTGATTGCTGTCTCTTTCAAGAAAAGAAAATTTGTTTTTAGTAGTTTTTCTCCCACATCTTGTGGGAAAAATGAATAAAGACGAATATTATTTTCCCCCTCTGACCAGAAGATTGCGTTCTGTCAACTCTGTCGGCCTATTGACTGGTTGACCGCTTCTCTCAATTAGTTGGCTAAGTCCGGTCCAAAACCAAGAGGCACTCCTCATTTTTTATTTTTATTTTTTAGGTTTCAATTGAATGGAATATCTAATGTCAACTTTCTTTATATATTTCCTAACTTTTAATTTGTTTCAATGCTCAAGTTGGCTAACCGGAACGTTCTACAAAACTAAATCTATCATTATGCATACCACAATTTTAACTGAATCTGCCCAGTTCACAAGAATCAAGATTATATTGATTATGTTTATGAATAAAGTAACCACAAATCAAAATATACACCCATTAAAATAAGGGAGGATAAATTGAAACATACATTTAATGTTAATTTGGTTTTCATCTTGAACATTAGCGACGATCATTTTGATTAAAATGCAAATGCATACTTGTACGAATGTCAATTGATTATAAAATTTTCAATTTTGTCAATTTATTTTTAAATATTTGCACAAAATTCCAATACGGTCATTCCGATCAATTTTTGTTAGAAATTACTGACTAGGTGGCCAATTATTGCCACCATCTTACCGACATAGATTTAGGATTAAATTAGAAAAATTAAAAAGTTTATGACCGAATTAGTATCCGTATAATAAATTTAAGATTGATTGAGTCATTTTCCCAAGCTGCTTGTCAAGTGGTTCTCACGAGCAACTTTTTGTTTTTGGCTTCTCTTTTTCATTTCTTTCAGGGGTTAAATCAGACTTTTACTTAATGTTTAGCGCATCAAATATTTTAAAATACATACACAACAATGTTTATAATAAAGTGAGTCATCGAATAAAAAAAAGTTCACGGATGGCCATTTGCTTTGGCTCAAAAACTTACATGAACTCAATTCACAAGTCCTTTTGGGGCCAAGAACTCATTAAAGAGTCAAGGAAACGAAGCGTTGACGCTACCTGTAGAATAGCAAGACTCATGTTTGGTCAAATCCTTAGCAAGACTGGGTCAAAATATGATCCTACGTTGATTTTGTCTGCTCTGATGTCATGGGAAAAACCTGCTGTTGGCGTAAGCATATCATTCATCAAACCCAGGAAAGAGTAAACAGGACCAAGTCCACACGGTCCATTTCGAGAAAGACCTGTTAAGTTGAACAATGTTTCAAGAAAAGGGAACCCATGAATCTCTCCGTCACAGACAAGAAATCGAAATGCAAATTCAGCTCATGGATTATCAATCCCCCCAATCAATGGTACGCAACCCGTAAGAAATTTGCTGGAAGTGCAATCGGAACACTCCCTAGCTAGACTATAATATACATGAACCTCAGCTTCCGAAATTCTGCAAAAAGTTTTGCTACCCGAAAGATATTTACCTCCTAATGGAGCATGAAAACATGCATTGCCTGGGGCAAAAGTAAGTACAAATGGTCTGATTCCAGATATCCTAAGAATTGACTTAGTGAAATTCCCTATATCGTATCTCAGACAAAGGAGTGATCCCTCAGGCTCAGCTGAACAGTTTCACGTCTTCCACACCTTAATTGTGCCATCCACAGAGGCAGTGATCATACAGTCTTCCTTTGGATGATAACTTACACTTGTTACCTGCAAGAGAAAAGAGAGAACAACCACTGTGAATTGGAATATTTAAAACTGCAAGAGTCTAGGCATTGTGATGAAGATCTGTGCAAGTTCTATCCACAACACTCAAAGAATCAATAGCATCATTAAAGTTAATGGAAAATGTACCATAGTCCTCCAGGATTTTAACCATATTTGATTATTATCGAGCAAATGGGACTGTAGTCTATACCTGTCCTCTAGAATTAAAGGCTGACTGATTATCATCAAGCAGAGTAATATGAGCTAAACTCAACCTACAAGGAATTCTGGATGGATCCCAAGAAACAGGATGGCCCATCAAAATAAGAAGAAAAGGTAGGAAGGATTTCCACAATCAAATGACATTCAAGCCACGAAATGGTAGAAGTAGATAAATTTTTTGGCAAACGATGCATGAAGTAGAACTTTTACTCTTTCTGTACCTCCACTGGACATGCAAATTTGGAGAAGTTTCTACATTCTACTGATACGAATTGGGTCATAGCAAGTTCAGTAGACAAGAAATCTAAGCTTGGCAGAGTGTAAGAGTCCTTCAATGAGAGAATAAGCTCTCTTGGTATTTTGGTTACTTTGGGATGAATAGCGCAGATGGGCTAGCAATTGGAAAGAATTTGCTATTTAAACATTTAGAGGGCAAAATTAATAAAGTGCAGTAAAAAAGATTTTCATGGATGCAACTGCTGTGATAGACACTGTAAAATGGATATTCTCCCTGATAAATGCGCCCACCCCTGGGCTTTGTGCTATTTTTGTACATTTCACAATCTGTTGATGCATCTATAGTGAAAGCTTTGTACTAAACCAAGCTCACCCCATCTTATTGTTCAATTTCACAAACACCTGTTGAGATCTAGATCTAGCAGTATGGGTAGGGGCTGGTTACAAGGTATTATCAGAAATACCAAAATTTAAATCACCAATTGATAATTGAGAAGAAACTCATGACTAATCCTTTTTTGTAACATCAGCATCTGGCTTGTTGCCACCAAAGTGACAATATGGCAATGCATCTTTCTATATGAAAGGGCACAAATAAAATACAACACGTTATGAACAATTAGCACCATTTATCAAGACATATGGTACAATATGTACGGCATAAACAAGAAAAGACTCACCACAGAGGAATGAGCTCGAAATTTGGATATCACTGATGCATCGACCAAATCCCAGAAGAAGACATAACCGTCCTCAGATCCACCAGCCACATGTGCATCAGTATTAGTAAGACAGCAATCCAATTTGTAGGACTGGTGAATCATATCAAACAAGAATCATTGTTACTACATGAGGATATGACCCAGCCATTAAAAATTGAAAGCATGAGTGCAGGGCAAAATTTCGAGTGAGCGAGTGCAACTACACGACACATCTGCCAAAGCTGATTCACAGAGGATGTTGGGAAATCTAAACAGATTAACTTATCTTGAACCAATGGATGTATAACAGGTGAAGTGTGATACAATGAGATGGCATGACATGGAAAATAAAGTGGCATTTTTTTGGTGCACAAAAATCTCAGACTAATCATCATTCCAAAAAATTAATTTCTACATTGATAACGAAATCACTACTGCAAGAAAGCATCAAGATTACTAAATTTTGTCATATAAAAACCTTGCAAGTATGGCCCTTATATTCTTGCAATAGCTCACCGGTAGACCTGTCATAATAAAGGACAGTCAGCAGGAGCAGTGATGGCAATGCAAATTAAATGACTTCAATTGCTTACCTATCTACAAGACGCAAAGTTGAATCTAAACAACTCGCCAATATGCAGTTACCATCATTTGACATTGAAATACAGTTGACAGGTTGCCCCAAGTCGTCAGATATTTCTCTACATGATAGGGTGACAACACAATTATTAGAGATAGGTATCAAAGTTACCTAGCTATATGGATATGTCAGATACTTTTAGTTTATTGTGACCTTACAAAGAAAGAACAAGAAACGAATGCACAAGGTACAGCCAAAATTCACAGTTCAATATAGATTTTTGACCTTCTTCTAGGTAGAGAGATTGTCTCACTACAACAGGATCCAGATTGGGGTCTGGGTAGCAACAGAAATAAATGCTGCCTCACTAAAGGCATTGCTAAATGGCTGTTTACCTTTCTTAAGCTTCAAACAATAATACTTCTGTACGTGGTAGATTCTTAAAAGCAAGAAGGGATATTCACGACACAACACACATACCTACCAATACGAATGTCAAATGTTCGAACAGTACCATCAACGCTTCCACCAATAATTTCAGTTTTTGTTAAGCAAACAGACATCACACTGTCTTGAAACGTGTTGATAATCTGCAGTTCAATAAAATAACTCAAGTCAGTTCATTCACACGAGCATATATAATTAAAAATTCAACAATGTCAGCTGGAAAGTTACCTGAATCGGCTCAGTGCTATGAGATCTGCAATCCCAAGCACGCACTGAACGATCATAGCCGGCTGATACTACGACAGATGCATAGTCGTTAAACTTTACTGCATTCACCTGTGCAGAGGAAGGGGTTAGATGGAACATTATGAGAGATATGGCCAGTTGAGACAAAATTTACAGTTCAAATCGTTGTGAGTGCAAACCTCGCTATCATGCCCACGGAATCTCCTAATGACTCGGCCGGTCGACACATCCCAATAGAATATCTGCCGGTCACCACCGCAAGATATCAACCTTGAATTGTCCCTACATCACCAGGCGAAAAGATTCAGCATTCGGACTTGCATCATCCATCGTCAGTTGGCAGAAAAAAGAAAAAAAGAAAAGGGCATCCAATAAATTCATACATCATTTTCCTTTTCCACTTCCTAACCCAAAATGTCAACAAACCAAGAGAGCAAATTTTCTGATCCCAACAACAGAAGCAGAACACTTAAAAGATTCATCACTACACAAACCATCTCACATTCACAATCTCAACGAACCCAGTCCAGCCAATTAGCTGCCACCTATCATACACAAAACTAATGCGATACACTCTTCTTTAGGATCAAAAAGCATCTACCCAGATGAGCCTCCGACCGAACACACGCGTCGGAGCAAAAGAACCGGCGAAACAGCGGAGGAGAAGGAGGAGGAGGAGGAGGAATTACGAGGTGCAGTGGACGTCGCGGACCTCGCGGCCGTGGGACTTGTAGGTCTTGATGTGGATGCCGCGGTGGGGGTTCCAGAGGCGGATGGTGCGGTCCTTGCCGCAGCTGAGGCAATAGTTGCCGTCGCCGTTGAACCGGGCGGCCAGCACCGCGCCCTCGTGGCCCCGGAGCACCCCCGCCTCCTGCCGGGGAGGTCCTCTCGCCCTCTCTCTCTCTCTCTCTCTCTCTCTCGAAGCTCAGAACAGCCGCCGTTCTCCGCCGGCGGCGGCGGGGGGAGAAATCTTAAAACGGGTGCCCGCCCGACAGGCCCGACGGGCCCGGCTATCGTTGCGGGCTGGACTATGGCGCTGGCTAACGGGCCGGGCCGGGGCCAACCTCTCCAACCTATAAATCTCTTGTTATCTTTGTTTACACTTTCAACTCAGAATAAACCGACCAAAAAAATAAAAATAAATAAACCTAAAAATAAAAAGTCTTCGGTCAAAGTTTATCGTGACAGTTTAAAGTGTCACGTGTTAAGAAAAAGTCGAATTGCAAAGTAAAAATTTATTTAGACATGTGGCCTAGAAATTTATTCATTTTTCGACACACGTATGTACGTGTACAACATTATTTCGGTAATTAGTGAAAAAACATGTATGCAAATAGTAAAGTGTAAAATCTGTGAGTGTGCAGAGGGAAAATGTAAATATTCGAATATTTGGTTTATCATTTATCATTGTACGTATATTATTATCGTGATGATGTTCATGACCTTTCGAAAAAAAATAATGGCAAAAGATTGAGGTTGAAATCAAAGGATATTAGATGATGATCTTATTACGAGTAATAGCAATTACAAGCATCCATTAGCTTTGCACAAGATCCTTCGACTCTTTGCTTGGTTCCCATAACCATTGCTCGCTCTCTCGCATTTCAGGTAGGGACCCTCGGCTGATCGCCCTGTTTTCATGCCCTGTTTTGGCCCCTTTGGGGCTTCGTCGTTATTAGTCCCAGCACGAGTTGGGGCTTGGTCGGTTCGCTTCTTCCCGCTTTTAGCTAATGAGCCTCACCTGTTCGATGAAATGCTCGAACCAGATCTCGCTCAGGCCTGCTCCGATTTTGGGTTTGATTCTGGGCGTTCGTTGGTCCTTAGACACGGCTGATATGTTTTTCTTTGATTCGTCGCTAGATGTGTTGTTTCCTCATGTGTATTGTTTCTTTTCAAACGAATGCGGGGATCGGCCAAAGCGACACTAGCCGTCGGAAGTAGATTCCCTTTTCCGATGGTGAGTCGAGGTGGAGGCCGACCGGGACGCGGGGCGTTGATGTCCAATCGGTTGGTGTTAGAGGCGAGAATCGATGGCCCTTGGCGAGACCACGATGAAGGGACCGTGGGCGTGAGGCTTCCGTCCAGGGAGTGGAGTGAGTGCAAAGGATGGGTTCAAAGCTTGGGCTTGTCAATTTCAATATGGGTTTGGGCTTGATTAGGTTTGAGTGACGTTGGGCTTAGGCTGAAGCTTGGCAAATATGGGCTGTTGTTGTCATCTAGTCGAGCTTGGGCTTATTATAACCATGTTCAGAAAGTGGGCCTAAACCATTCCGAAGACTGGCTTATCAAAAGCCCGATTCGTGTTCGCGACTTAAGCCCGCAAAAGACCGGCGGCAGCCCACATCGGACTGGGCTCAAAGGCCCAATCCGGGTCCCAATTCGGAATAAAAATTATTAATTTTTTTTTTTAAGAAATAAAAAATGGAAAATCCCCAAAATTTTTACCTCTTTCTAAAAAATGTCAGAAAAGCTTAAAAATAGTCTTTAAGAGGTTTTTCCTTAAAATAATCCTTAAAAGAAATAAAAGGAATTCGTGTTCAAATTCTTGGAAGCAAATGTTATACTGCTATTTGCATAATTTGCTTTATTCCAATTATGCCCTTATAATGCATGGATTGTTATTTTCCTAAACCTAGTTAGGAATTGAATTATAAAAATCATGATTGGTATAAAATGTTGCATAAATGTTTTACTTGATGTTTAAACAAAATTATGTATCAAAATGACATTGATTGATTAACTAGTATAAGCATAGGAGTAAAATATTTTCAAAGAAAAACTGTTGGGATTATGAATTTTCAAGAATTGGACCGAACAAACCCTCACAATATTTTTCACTAAAAATCCAATTATGATGATTGATCCTAAATAATTTAAAGGAATATAAAATTCTAAACCTGACGATGTGCCCTTGGACGAGTAGGGCAAATGACTGAATTAACCTTGTATAATTAGCCAAAGCTGAAGAAGATATTTTCAAATAGTTTAATCAAGCAACTATCCCAATTTTAGTGTTTGAGTGTTGAAGAGTGTTATGAAATTAGGGAGATCATCATTGTATCCGAAAATCCTTGCTTCAACTTGAGAATAATTCAAATTCTTAAAAAAAAAAAAAAATTAGTATTTCATGATCTTCTAAAATTGAGAAAGAGTAACTCATTGATCTTGCCTTTTCTAAAGAGGGTTAAGATAGTTTCGTGTTCCTCCTTGTCGAAACTTCCTTTAGTACTATCAATTTAAGATCCATTGACCTTCAATAATCATGATTGTCTACATGAATATGGTAAGACAATACCATTGAACAAAACTTTACTATCTTTTTGCTTGTTTGTTGTGATTAAAAAAACATTGATAGTGATATACAGAGTCAATCTTTCATGTTATTCGATGAAAGAAAAAAAGCTTTACCATTTATTTCTTTCTACGTATAATCTACTAAAGGGCTATTTATCATTCAAGGTGATGAAAATAATTTAAAAAAATGTTATTTGTGTATATTTTTATCTAAATTTGACCAAACCTTGATAGGCATAAAATTTTGGTCTAATGTCCAATTGACTCGATTTTTCACCTATGAAAAGTCCACCACTCGATTGTTAAAAAAAAAAAAAGCAGTTTGATATAAAAAAAAAAAAAAAAAGTGTCCGGATCATGAATATCTAGAAATTGGACCAAATAGATAACCTTGATTTTTTGTTCATTAAAAATATGATCTCCGAGATTGAGCCTAAGTAAATTTAGAAAGATTACAAACTCTAAACCTTGCTAGGTCTAGTATTTTAAATCATCTGATTCGGTAAATTTATGAAAAATAATATTTATCTATTTTATTACCCAAATTTAGCCAAACTTTGGTCAGGCATAACTTTTCTGTTCAACATCTCATTAACTCAACTTTTGTGCTTATAAAAATTGCCTGATATTTTCAAATATGCGATTTGACCAAAAAAAAAGTAATGGGATTGAGAATTTTTAAGAATAGGATGAAACGATGGACCATGATATTTCCTTTTTGAAAATGCGATTGCCATAGTTGAACTTAAGTAATTTAGATGAAGCAAAGAACAATGTTCTCACACTTTAGGAAAATTCGTAATTATACATTTATTTTCACATAACACATTAATCATAACACAACAACACAACATGGATATTCGAATCAACAAATATTTTTTAAATATGATTAATAGAAAATTTTGATACTATAATTGATAAACCTAATAGCTTGCTAAGCAATCTTCAGCTTATAAACATGGTAAATATATGACAAAAAAATGGTAAATATATTAATCTATATCTGTAATATAATAATCTAAATATGCAAGTCAGGTGCTCTATTAATTATATCTTTGCATCTATCGTCACATTAGCAAGAAACCTTTCATGATCCTATATTCCTCCTTTCATCAATCAATTAATCGACTTATTATTACAGCATTAAATCATATTTATTCATGGCATGCGATGCAAGTCCTTTCATTCCCCTCCCATCATCCTTATAAATATACACCAAGCCTTCATTATTTCTCCATACACTCTTGCGACCTTAAGCCTTCCTTAGTCGCAAATCCTAGCTTCCATCATGGCCTTGAAATGCTTGCTCCTCTTGCTCGCCCTTGCCAGCATAGCGGCTGATGGAGCTGCAGCTCGCGAAATAAAAACCCCGATCGACCGCTACAAGGCAGGCCTTGACTTGGCGGCACGGCTTGAGGCCGTCCAAGCCAGCGGCGGGCTGGTTGAGTGTTGGAATGCTCTGATGCAGCTCAAATCATGCACCAACGAGATCGTCCTCTTCTTCCTTAATGGGGAGACTCGCTTGGGGCTTGCGTGTTTGGGGCCATCGACATCATCACCCGAAACTGTTGGCCGGCGATGCTCACTTCGCTCGGTTTTACAGCCGAGGAAGGGAATATATTGCGGGGGTATTGCGATGCGGCGGCGGGGGGAGCTCCGATTGGCTCGCCGACTCCATCTTTAGTTATGGATGTGGCATAGACAAGGACGAGGTTGATGGTGTTAAGAGAGGGCAAAAGAGTGATTTTGTCTGTTGATAAATAAAGTTAGACTTTGAGAGTCCTGTTATATTTGTGGGTGTTGCCTCAAGGGAACAAGTGAAATTTTGGTATTTTTCTTAATCTATATCTACACTATCCATCTAATACTTATCTTCTTCTACGTTTCAACTAATTACAAAACAAAAAATCTTAACACCTTATAAAACATTGGTTAGAGAAATGCATGCCACTTACATCCGATTTGGTAAATTTATGAAAAATAATATTTATCTAATTTTTTACCCAAATTTAGCCAAACTTTGGTCGGGCAGAACTTTTTTGTTGAACATCTCATTGACTCGATTTTTTAAGCTTATAAAAAAGTTTGTTACTTGATATTTTCAAAGATGTGATTCGACAAAAAAAAGTAATGGGATTGTGAATTTTTAAGAATAGGACCAAACGATCGACCATAATATCTCCTTTTTTGAAAATCCGATCCCCATGGTTGAGATTAAGTAATTTAGATGAAGCAAAGCATGATATTCTCACGTATTAAGAAAATTAGTAATTTTAGATTTATTTTCACATAACACATTAATTATAACACAACAACACAATATGGATACCCGCATCAACAAATTATTTTTTTAAGTATGATTAATTAAAAATTTTCATGCTATAATTGATAAACCTAATAGTTGGCCAAGCAATCTTGATCTTATAAACATGGTAAATATATGACAAAAAAAATGATAATAATCTATATCTCTACTATAATAATCTAAATATGTAAGTCAGGTGCTCTATTAATTATATCTTTGCATCTATTGTCACATTAGCAAGAGACCTTTCATGATCCTAAATTCCTTTGTTTATCAATCAATTAAATCGACTTAGTATTACAGCATTAAATCATATTTATTCATGGCATGCGATGCAAGTCCTTTCATTCCCCTCCCATCATCCTTAGAAATATACAGAAAGCCTTCATTATTTCTCCATCCACTCTTGTGACCTTAAGCCTTCCTTAGTCGCAAATCCTAGCTTCAATGATGGCCTCGAAATGCTTGCTCCTCTTGCTCGACCGCTGCAAGCCGGGCCTCGAGTTTGCAGCGCGGCTTGAGGCCGTCCAAGCCAGCGGAGGGCTGGTCGACTGTTGGAACAAACTGGTGGAGCTCAAATAATGTACCAACGAGATCATCCTCTTCTTCCTTCATCGGGAGACCAGCTTGGGGCCTGGGTGTTGCGGGGCCATTGACATCATCACCCGAAACTGCTAGCCTAAGATGCTTACTTCGCTTGGTTTTACGGTCGAGGAAGGAATAATACTGCGTGGGTATTGTGACGTGGCAGCGGGGGAGCTCCAGTTGGATCCGGCGGTCCGGTGGCCGGATTTCAAAAAAAAATTTGCAAATATTTTTTTGTTTTTTTAATTTAATAAAAGTTATTTGCAAATGCAAATTTTACCAAATGGTATTTTGGCCAAAGTTGTATCTCAATGTAAATTTTACGAAATCGATATTTGCATTTCGGAAAACCCTTCACCCAAAGGTATTTGCATTTCGCAAACGCATTCCCCAAAAGCCAACCAAACGGGCCCAAAAAAAAGCTTAGTGAGTTAAACTCACTTGTTTCATGAGCCGGTCGGTTCAAATCGACCGAAACGCGACGGGGGATGATTCTTCTCAAAGCGGATCTAGGTTTCGAGGCTCTAACCACCTCAAAACGGGCTGAACAACACCTTTGAAACCCACAAAACTTCTGTTATGTTCTTGTTGAAACAGAAGGGAAACAAGTACGATTTAGGTGGGGATTGATCAAGGAAGATGGAAAGGGCCAAATCGAGCCATGGCAGGCACTCACGGGGTTGGAGGCGGGCTAGACAGCTCCAACACGAGTTGAGATAGCAAGCTGGACGGCGGAACAAGGCTGGAACACGCACGGCTGGGCGGTGGCTTGCGAGGCACGCGGACGGCATTTCGGCAACGGTGGCAGCGTGCGAGCGGCTTCGGTGGTTTCTGCTGGCTTCTGCTGGCTTCCTTGGCTGCTAGAGTGCAAAAAACAGGGGAGGGGGAATGGTGATGGCTACTTGGCTTGAGGAACAATGTGAGGAGAGCAAGGGGGCCACAAGCCATTTTTTTTCAAGCTTGTCCCCTTGACCTCATCCTAGCCAAGTATGGCTTCCTTGGCCTTCATTGAGCCAACAATGCTCCATTCTAGAAGATTGAATTGGTCCAAATGTTGAGGGTGGTGGGGGCATACGAATTCCATAGGTTTCTCCCTCAATTGGCTTAGTTTCTTGCTCAATTCATTCCCATTTGGCCTCAATAAATTCAATCGACACCTCAATTATCAAATTGATATTTTTCCTCACCAATTGATCCATCTTGCATCCTCATTGCGCAATCAAAAACAATCCCAGCCTCTTTCGAACAAAAATGGCCCTAGGACGACTTTTTTCCAAAAAGTCTTGGGTTGCGTAAAAATCTTTTGGGAATGAGTCGACGTTCCTAGAATTTATTATGACATGACAGAATATTCATTTCTGAAATCGGACTCAAATTTGCGATTAATTTCACTTCGGCGCATTTTTAGCATGACCTAGGTTATCGATAGCTTTTAGAATTTTTTTAGTGCAAATGACACATGGCCGATTTTCTTCAAAAACCACAATGAACCCCTTCGACACATTGGCGACTTTCGGTGGTCGTGAAAATCTCGAGGTTTCAAATATGGACACAGGGGTACCAAAACGATAGAAAATTTAGTTTAGTGTCGATCGACGAGAATTTTGCAATTTAGTGGGATCACCCACATTTAACCACATATCTCAATCGAACCGACCTATCTCTTATTTCTAATCGATTTATATCTGTGCCGTAATGATCTTTGCAGATGAGCACGGTCGAACAGCCGATTCTTGGTCGAATCCTTAAGTCTATTGCATTAAAATCTCTTAATGACTTCCCCAAATAGTCTAGTTATCTCATGAGTGGCCATCTCAGAGAAAAGCACTATAGACGCGTCGATGAAATACCCAATTTATTGAATTAAAAGCAGAGTTGAAAATGTAGGATGTCACATAAAAAACTCCTAAACTTTGCCAACTGTGATACATTTACCCAAACTCTATGGCTGAGGGGCATCTTCGTCTTTTTTTTTTTAAAATTTCTTTTCTTTTTCTTTTCTTTTTTTGTTTTTCCTTTTCTTTTTTTTTCTTTTTTCTTCTTCTTCGGTGTAGGGAAGCTCGACTTAAGCGAGGGCGAGCCTCCCCTAGGTCGGGTGAGGATAGCCTTTGGTAGATCCGGCGAGGGCATTCCTCACCAAATTTGGCTCAGGTGAGGGTTGCGTCACTTGTGTTGGGCGAGGGTTGCCCTCGCCGGATTTGGGGATGGCTGTCCTTGCCCAACCCAACATATCAGGCGAATATAAGTTTGAGATTTTTTATGTCAAAAAAATTAGGTAAACGTGTCACGGTTGACAAATTTTACAGTTTTTTGTGTCACAAAAAAAAAGCTGAGTAAATTTGTCATAGTGGATAAAGTTTAGCGTTTTTGGTGGCATTTTCCCTTTAAAAAAGAAAAAGAAAACTGTCCCTTCTGATTGGTGTCTCCAACATGAACTTGCACGACCTAATATGCAGGAGATTATGATTGAAGCGGTGGAACAATCCATCAAACGCAGTCGAAAGGGGCAATTGCAGAGATGATCCAGAAAAACCATGCTTTTCATGTTTAACTTGAAACGACAAAACTTGCGAATTATTGAGTGTCCCTACCTTTCCTTTCCCATGTTCAATGTGAACGAACTGCACACAAAAATCATATACTAGCAACAGCTCGAGACAACTTAATAAATAATGACTGTAGGACTTACTCAATTTCAAGAGGTGGAGATTATATTGAAGATACAGGAATTTTACATCACTACATTAGAACTTGTTTTGAGCATGAGCCTGTAATTCACACTCGAGATTTCTTATTTGGATGTCCAGTTTCTATCCATTGGACATCCGGATTTATTTTATTAATATCGATTATTCATAAAATATATATAGAAGTACATCACCATGACTTTGCACTTGCATCTATGCAAGATAGAGATGACTTGGCAATCGCAGCTCCGCTTGAGCTACTAGTGGTTCGGCGAGGAATAGGTCATTCCTCGACTCGGCAAGGCTGATGCTCGACAAATGGGAGGGTTTACTCCAACTAAACCCTTGGATTAGCCTGGCGAGGAGCATCACGGTCATTGTTGTCCCAAGTGTGGCAGCCATGCACCCGCGCCGGCCAGTGCTGAAAGAAATGAAGCGCAAGTTGGGTTCAGTCAGCACGACTTCCGCTTGGTCACTCGTGATGTGCCGGTCCGGCTTAAACTTGAGGGGTTCCTCCCAAACCTTGGGGTTTCTACCGAGGCCGACCCGGCTCAAAAGGATGTGGCTGCCCTTGGGAATGCGATAGCTGGCCACCACAGTGTCTGACATGGCTACGTGTGGAACGTTGAAGGGCGCGATTGGGTGGAGCCTAAAGGCTTCCCGAGCACATGCTTTGATGTAGTTGAGCCGGGGGATATCGGATTCTTGGACTAACCTCTCCTTACCCACAACTCTATCTAATTCTTCTGTGGCTTTGTTAAGGAGTTCAGGCTGATTTATCATCTCTGCCATTGCCCACTCGACTGCGTTTGATGGATTGTCCACCGCTTCAATCATAATCTCCTGCATATTAGGTCATGCATGTTTATGTTAGAATTTAAACTATTTAGACCATTGTAGGTCTGTGGCCTGCACATATGGAGTAGAGCCATTAAACGGGTGGGTCGGGTCGGGTTTGGGTCGGGCCATCACCTGTTCGACCCAAATCGACCAATTAACCCATTTACGACCCATTTATACATAATGTAAATTTTCGACCCATACCCGACCCAACCCATATTAATAAAATATTTTCATATTTAACCAAATGTTAAAAAACTTATTCCTATGTTTTTTTTTTTTAAAGATTATATTACTAAAATACTTCCAAGCTTATTTCTTAATGGACAATTTTTAAAATTGTATTGCTAAAATAGTTTTATACAATACAAATTTAATGGACAATTTTTATAATTTTTAAAATAATTATTTTAAAAATCGAATTTTAATTATTTTTTTATTTTTTAAATATACTTTTCTTTTTCTTTTTCTCTTTTCTCTTTTCTTTTTCTTTTTCTTCTCCTTCTTCTTCTTCTTTGGCCGGCCGCCGGCCACGACGACGGCCGGCGACCGGCCAGGGTGAGCCTCGAGCTCGCCGGCGTCGGCGAGCCTCAAGGCTCGCCGGATCTAGTGAGCTCGAGCTTGCCGGCGTCGGCGAGCCTCAAGGCTCGTCGGATCCGGCAAGCTCGAGCTCGCTTGACGCCGACGAGCTCGAGGCTCGAGCCTTGCCGGACGTCGGCGAGGCCTCCGCCTTGCTAGATCTAGCAAGCTCGAGGCTCCTCGGCATCGGGCAAGCTCGAGCTCGCCCCTCGTTGGATCCGGGCGAGCTCGAGCCTCGCCAAGCGCGAGGCCTCCGCCTCGCGATCCGGCGAGCTTGAGCTTGCCCGACGCCGGCGAGCTCGAGGCTCGCCCGGTTGGTTGCCGGCCATCACCGTGTCGGCGACCGGAAGGAGGAAGGAGAAAGAAAAAAAAAAAAAAAAAAAAAAAGAAAAAAAAAAAGGAAAGAAAAAGAAAAGAGAAAATTAAAATAAAAAAAAATTATAATTTCGATTTTTACAAAAAAAAATAAATTTTGTAAAGTTAAAGAGGGAAGATAGAGATTATAAGGTTTTTGTTGAAAATGGGTTATCCACCCAACCCATTTAAGACTCACCTATCTTGAACCTTTAATTGTGAAACCCATTTAACTACTTTTTATAAAAAAAATAAGTGACCCATTTATGACCCATTTATGATTTAAATGGGTCATATATGGGTTTATGACCCATTTTAACACCTCTAATATGGAGACACCAATCAGGTTGTACAGTTTTTTTAGTTTATATTTGATCGAACACTCTAGGAAGAGGGATATAACTTTACCATGGTCTGCGCTCGAACTTCTTCTGGCGTTAGCAATGGCATCCCTTGTGGGTCTTTAAGCATAATCAGAACATCTAACAAGTCTTGCGGCTCTTTTTCATTACACTCCGAACTCAAATCGTCCCTCCATCGTTTGATCCTCTCACTTATTATGGGTTCATGCAACCTCCTAAGAGTCCTCACACTCTCTTTTACTTCCTTCTCATGCCCATCAAGGTCAAGCCCCACCGAGAATGGAAAGTAATCAGAAACACAAAATGCATAGAGATAATACAGCGCGTTGAAGATCGCCTCTACATGTTGTTCTTCATCAATGGTTGGTCCTCCATCTTGCCTTCCCTTGCCAAAGTATCTCTTGTTGAACATCAGCCTTCTTGTCACACTGCCACAGTAGTGCCTCGTAGTGGTTCTCAAGTTCACTTGATGACCTGAGGTTTTGCATAGGTTAAAGACGTACTTCATTAGGTTACCGGCTTCCTCTGTTCTCTTGTCGTGGAGCCACTTGTGCCGAGCCGGGCATACTACCTCCGACACCAAGACCCGCCTCATCTTCTTCCATTGCTCCCCATAGGGCGAGAGGGCTGTTGTCAAGTAGCTGCTGCTGAATGTGCCGGACGCCATCGTAACTGGCCTTGAGGCGAACAAGGAGTCCTGCTTCCTGAGGAATTCTTGGGCGATTGTTGGACAGGTCACGGGAATGACGTGCGTGCTCCCTAGGCGGATGCACGCTATCTCGGTGTTCATCTCCTTCATCAAGCGATGGATCCACCGGAACGCGGGTTTGTTGCGAAGCATGGCCGGGGTGCAACCGACCACTGGCCACGGGGTGGGCCCCGGAGGGAGTGGGAGTCGATTATGTTTGTTTATGATAGTTTTCCGACAAAGCTGCTGCTTCACTATATTACATAAAGCAACGAGTGCCAAGAGAAGTAGGGCATTAATGGTGGAGGGGGTGGTGGAGCTCATTGTGGCGGTGGCAGGCGGAGCGTTTGTCTATGGCTATTGCTATATATATCTTTGGCTGTGGAGGTTTTCGACCTCCAGGGTTTTGCTATGAAGAAGTAAAAGGGAGAGGTCGTGGTGAAGTGAACATGCACGCAGGACGCCTTTAAATGGAAGCGGAGGCCCAAGTGTTCGGATTCGCTGACTGTTCCAACGAGTGTTTGGATTCATTCTACTGTCAGTGTGTGCAACATTTGTGTGTTTCGAGAAAACGTGCATGGTGCCAATCTCCCGTTCTAGGAATCCCACTTTCAAACGCCGAAGGATCTTTGACCAAAAAAAAAAAAAAAAAAACGCCGAAGGATCAGCAACCGATTAGAGCGTACAGGTTCGGTCAAAGTCCCCACCACCTATAAAAGCTAAACTTCATCAAAATGCTTTTGAATTTTGGGAAAATTCCCACATAGTAACCGCAATCTCAATCTAAGATGTATATAAAAACATGATTACAAACATGAATTTGTTGGTGCCCTTACCCAATTCCTCAGCTGCCCGTGCACAAATTAATACCACCCATATAGTATATGTCTATTTAAGAAAATCAAATAATTTTTTTATATCAAATTACGAAAAATATTTTTCAGTTTATTTTCAGGTTTTAATTAAATATCGGAAAATATTATCATTCTCTTGTGAAGCATTTTTTAAAAATATCACATTTTTTTGCTAATTAAATGGAGCCTAGATGATCAACAACGAAATAGTGTATATTACATAATTAACACCACCCCTAAAAGCTTAACTTCTCCGTATTGCCCTTACATTACGTGAAAATTTACACATACATTAACCAAAATCCCAACCCAATTATTCTCTTTTCTCCCCCTCCACCTTGTAGCCCCACTTCAGCAGCTAACCATCTCCCCCGTCGCTCTCCTTTGAGATGATCCTTGGCCAAGAACAACCTCAAGAATAGTGCGAAAAGTAAAAATTGAGAATATATGTATATTTCGATGTATAAGTATACCTCAGCCTATTTATAAGTTTTATTAGATAACTATTTTAAGATAATATCTCAATCAATATATGCACAATTAAATGGAGATATACATGCAATATACGCATAATCTTGAAAGATACGGATAATCAACATGAATATTGTAATTATCTCTAATATTGAAAAATATCTTATGGAAATCCCTAATTATCTCTCATATCCCTCTTCAAAGTCAAGGTAACTAAGTTAGCTAAAGTTTGAAATCAAGTGAAATAGTATCATGAAAACATGTTTCTCCATGAAATTAACACCCAATGGATTCGAGGTGGGGTGGTGGATGTGATTGCTACAAGCTTTTGTTGACAACGAGATTTCAATATATTGCTTGTCTAATGATGGTGAGTTTGGTGATGTCGTCGGCTTCTCGAAACGAGAAGTTCAGTCAAGAATCAGAGGCTAACAACATGCATCCTTTGCAATGACTTTGCTATTAGAGCTGAATTGCACGTGTCCTTCGCCGTCGACTTTTTGTCAGAATAGCGACTAAACATATGCGGCCAATACGAATGGCGTGGCTATAGCAAGTTGAATACACTAGGCTTTGCCAAGCGAAAATTACCATGTAAAAGACGCATCTTTGTGGTGTCGAAATGTTGCCGATACGGATGGTGTGGCTACAACAATGATGCATCTTTGTGGTGTCGAAATGTGGCCGATACGGATGGTATGGCTATAGCAAGCTGAATACACCTGGCTTTGCTAAGAAAAAGTTACTATGCAAAGATGCGTTTTCGTGGTGCCGAAAATAAGCTTTGATATCATGTTAGAAAGTTCAACCCAAGAACTTAAGTTAATAAGTAAATGAAGACCACATGAAATAAAAAGTATTTAAGACCCGTTGTTAAGCGATATGGGACATTATTTCAATACCCCTTCTCATGTGTAATTAGGATTACAAGTGGCGTGTGGAATTTTCACTACGCATATTCACGTGGAATTTTCGCCACTCACATTCACAAAAGAGATAATATTGATTCTAATATTATTTGAGATTTTGTAGGATCACTGCCAAATATTCTAAAGTTAAGCAATTTGATGAAGGTATGTTTTAATATTTATATATTTTAACACTTGCCATCACGTGTAGGTTGGTTTGGCCTAAGCCTAAAGTATGTATATATTTAATTAAAGACAGAGATACCTAAAAAGATTTGAATTCTGGACCTTTTGATTTGATGTCATTTTAAAAATTGAGAATTTCTGTTTATTCCAATGTTGTATTAATGAAAACACATCAGTCTATTTATATACTTTATTAAATAACTATTTTAAGATAATATTTTAATCAAAATATGCACTAGGGGTAAGCAAAGTGGATTGCTCAATCCGGGAAATGCTCGAACAGGCCCAAGCCTACTGATTTTGGGCAGTTCTAAGGGATCCTGGTCCAGTTCCCGATTCCATGAAATTGGAACTAGTGATTTTCAATTTGGTTCTCGGTTTTAGGGTGCGACTTGGACTAACTAGACAAGACCGCCAATATGGGCGCATTTGGTAACACTTTTGTTCCGGGGAACAATTTTGATTGATAAATGATTTTTTCTTTTTCTGTTCTCGAGAACAAGTTCTAAGCAAAAGAGAACTCGCTTGGTAACTTCACAAAATTTTTAATCTAGAATAGAAATACATTTGGTAAATTCTTAATTTTTTTATTTTTTATTTTTTATTTTTTCCTTTTTTATTTTTTTCTTTTTTTGTTTCTCTTTGGCCGGTCGTCGGCCATCGCCGTAGTCGGCGATCGGGCCGGGTGATGTCCGACGAGCCTCGTTAGGCCACCGGTGAGGTTTGGCCTCACCCAGGCAGTGTGAGGTTGGCCTCGCCCTGGCCTGGCGAGGTTCGGCCTCGCGCCGACTAGGGAGGCCAAGTCTTGCCATGGCTTAGCGTCTTCGGGGGCCGGCGACACTTCGACAAAGTCACTGGCCCTTGTCTGGCCGATCGCTGGCGCCGGCCATGGCCAAGGCCGACGACGAAGAAGAAGAAGGAGAAGAAGGAGAAGGAGAAGGAGAAGGAGAAGGAGAAGAAGAAGAAGAAGAAGAAGATATACGTGCAATCTTGAAAACTGGGAATCGGTCCTCCCAACTTGGTTCCCCATTCCTAGGTTGAATTAGATCGAACCAGAAACCGATCACTTCTAATATGCACAATAAAAAAGGAGATATACGTGCAATCTTGAAAGATATAGATAATCAAAATGAAAGTCTAACCCAAGAACTTAAACTGATAGGTGGAGGGTGACAACATAAAATAAAGAGGTTTTAAGACTTGCCATCAAGTGATATGAGACAATACTTCGGCACCCTCTTTTACATGCAAGCTGTATTACGACAACGCATAGAATTTTGACTACATACATTCATATGGAATTTTGATGACACACATTTGTGAAAGGGCTAGCACTACCTTTGACACCAACTTAAGAAAGATTGAAAATATCATCATTTATGTAACATAGGAAAATATTATATAAAAATTCCTTATTATCTTAAACAACCAAGAGGACCACCTTCTCTCTCTCTCTCCCTCCCTCCCTCCCTCCCTCCCTCCCTCCCTCCCAATACTAGAGGTCTCGAGCTCCATCTGCTCCACAAAGATGGAGAGGTGCAATAGATAAGGGTGTAATCGAGTCGGCTCCACCCCAATATTCTATACCGGATACTCTTCTCGAGCTTAACTAGAATAAGTTGTCAAAAAGCTCGCGTAATCGAGTCTACTCCACCCCAATATTCAAGACCCAGTAATCTTCTTGAGCTTAACTTGAATAAGTTGTCAAATAAGCTCGAGCTCGATTTTACTCACCTTGATTAGTCAATTAGTATTACTTGAGTTTTGAATAATCTCGAACTCAAAGTAATTGAAGAGTTCATAGTGTGTTTATATTAATGAGGGTACATATATAATTAAAAAATACAACTGTATGATCAGAACGAGCTAGACAGGTTAAGTATTCAAGCTTGAGCTCGTCTCCACTTAATTCAGGTTCTGAATCGCGTGGAGCTTGAATGCTGATATAATTGGGCCTACTTGAACACCGAGTTGACTTGTGGACCCATGCCCGTGATTATCGGGGCATTGCCGGTTAGGTTAGGGATAATAGCCACGGTGTACTACCAATCTCCCGTTCCAGAAATCTCATTTTCAAGCGCAAACTCTATTTGTCCTTCCCTTTTCTGGGCCTTCTGACTTCTGAAACATAAAACCTAAGTTTTGAGTTCTGAGACATAAAACCTAAGTTAAAAGTAGCATTTTTCCAGGATAATCGCTGGGCATCTACTTCATTTTCACGGCAGCATCTAAAGCAGTTGTCTCAGATCAAGGAGCAGGTCAGAGATCATTTCATTTCATGCGATATCGCATCACCATCTAAAATAATAGGGTTGTTTCACTTCAACCATTGTACAGTCAAGATGGGGAGAATTACCAAAAAAATCCTAAACATATTGCAATTGTGTAAATTCAGTCTTAAACTTTTTTTTAGCCAATTTAGTCCTAAATCTTTTACAATTGTGCCAGTTTAGTCCATCCGACCAAAATTGGCTAGCCGGTGTTAACGTGGATGCCGGTCATCCAATGAAAGCTGACATGGCAATTTTTAATTTTTTTTGTTCGAATTTTTAAATATTTTTTAATTCTTTTTTTTTTCACTTTCTCTTTCCTCTAGCTGGCTAGTGCCGGCCAAAAGCAGGGCCAACCTTGCTGGCCAATGGTGAGGACCCGCTAGATCTAGCGAGGCCGCCTTGTCGCCGCTAGGCGAGGCATGGCCTCGCCTAGCCTCAATGAGGTCGCCGTTGCCGGATCCGGTGAGGAGCCTTGCCGGCCCTAGATCGGCGAGAGCCTTGCCGGTCATCGGCGAGGTCGACCCTCCCCTTGGTCGGGCAAGGTTCCGCTAGATCTAGCGAGGCTTGGCCCCGCCCAACCATGGTGAGGGCCAAGCTCGCTAGTGCCGGCGAGGTCGAGCGAAGCGGCAAGGCTCCTCGCCGTCCTTCGCTTGACCTCGCCATGGTTGGGCGAGGCTAAGCCTTGCCGGCCACCGGCGAGGTTGACCGTTGCCTTGGCTAAGCGAGGCTAAGCCTTGCCAGGTCTGGCGGGGCTCGCCAGCCAAGGCGAGGGTAGACCCGCCGATGGTCGGCAAGGCTCCTCGCCGATCGGGTGAGGTCGGCCTCGCCGCCCTCGCCTCCGGGTCGGCGCTACCGGCCAAAGGAAAGAGAAAGTGAAAAAAGAAAAAGAAAAAAAGAATTCAAGAATTTTAAAAAATATTTAAAAATTAAAAATAAAAAAATAAAAATATTAAAAAATTGCCATGTCACATTTGGATGGTTGGTGTCCATGTTAGCTCCGACTGGCCAATTTTGGCCGGATGGACTAAACTGGCATAATTATAAAAGGTTTAGGACTAAATTGGCCAAAAAAAGAGTTTAGGACTGAATTGGCATAATTGCAATAAGTTTATGACTTTTTTGTTAATTTTCTGATCAAGACGTGCATCTACAAGAAGAGGTTTCTTCTCCATCTCTTACTGTGACAATAAGATTCACATGTAAGATGGAGAGAGACGCGTGGCAGAGACTAAAAACGGGCAAATGAGCTAGTCTTTCACACTTTTGTTTGTTTTTGGTCCTGGTATTTGTAGACTTTGGTTTTTGCATTCGATTCAACGTACGTAAGACTTTGGTTTTTGCATTCGATTCAACGTGCGTGAATGTGTTTGCAGCCCCACGTTTTCCCTACGGTCTCGTTTCTCGAACTGTTTAGTGTCGAAAATGATTCTTTTCCATTTTCAGATTACTGGCACAAAAGTGCGTTGTCAATCCTCTCGGATATGTTGTTAGTCCAATCTCGTTTGGGGAAAATTAGCACAGAAGTCCTAAATCTATTCTAGTTATGCCAGTTGAGTTAATTTGGTCAATTTTGGCCAGAAAATCGTTGACATAGATGCTGGTTGTACTAAGTGGCATGACTAGTGCTGATGTGGAGATTTTTCAATTTTCTTTTCTTTTCATTTTCTTTTTTTTTCCTAGGGGATGCCTCACCCCAAGTTGACGGTGCTGCAACGCCTTTGCCTGACCAGATCTAGTGAAAGCGTGTTGGCCATCACCGGCTATAAGTCTGGAGAAAAAAAGTAAAGAAAAGAAAAAAAAAATCAAAAAAAAAAAAAATTGTTAAAACATTATTAGAAAATCCCAAAGCCAAGACCGACCATCATTCATGTTAGTGATTTCTAGCCAAAGTTAACCCGATGAACTCAATTGGTAAAACGTAAAAATGTTTAGAACTCAATTTGCACAATTAAATTATTTAAAATTGAATTGGTATAATTACAATAGGGTTAAGACAATATCATCATTTATTTTGTTGCCTTCAAACCCTTTCAACTCATGCTCTTATGTATGATCAAATTCTTCCTTGACACGGCATTAGCAACTTCAGTGGTTCGCTCACGTGGCAAAGATTGGCACGTGATGCTCACATGGGACTCCATGTGGGAACGAGAAAGAGGCGTGACATAGATTATTTTGTAAATTGATGTGACATTTTGTGCAGTAAAAGAATATCTTCTTCATCTAAAAATTTAAGCTTTTAAACAATGAGTAGTGGCTTCACAAAATCTCTCACATACATTGGGCCCATGACCACCGCCCCCTCACCATCATGTGGGTGGGCGAGAGCCTGCAATTCTTGTCGAGATTAGCCAGGACCACAAAATGCCGAACATGCATTGGGGCCGATTATCAAAGTTATATGATCCATCAACGTGAATACTACTTAGTTGGCTTGTGAAGCCATGTCTTCTGTGGTGCTCGTTGCACTGCCGGTTAGGTTCGGGACAACGACGCCAGTGTACAACTAGTCTCATGTTTTCCAAGTGCCATTTCCAATCGCAAACTTCGCTTTCTTCTGGTACATTTCACTTCTGAATTATGAAGGCTAGAGTTGGAATTGGACCGACCTGCTAATTATCTTTCCCCACCTCTTATTTTCGCAGAGTTGACGTTTCAGCCGAAACTTAATGAGCCAAGAGTCGCATTACTTGGGGTTGATCATTGCGCTTCATTTACAGGGCAGCATCGGAAAGTAGTTGTCTCAGCTCAAGGACCGGGTCCGAGTTCATTTCATCGTAGGCAAAACTTTCTACATTCGATGTCGCACCACCAACTAAAACAATTGGGTTGTTTTGCTTTGACCATTCTACACCGTTCCTTGCTTTAGTGCACTTGAATTGGAAAAGAAACAAGATGTGGAAATACATAAATAGAGAACCCCTACATCTCTTTGGTTGTTTTCACATATCTTCCGGGCAAATCTTCTTCCCTTAATCAAGATAGGGGTGTGATCAGTGGATCACGATAGGGCTCCGCGAGATGGAGGGATCTGCTGTCTCTTTCGTGTTGGCGGTGGTATACCCAGAAAAGTGCAAACGAGGTTAGGGACTTCCACACGTCGGAGAGCTACGACGGTATGTTTGTGGTCCTCGGTTAGGGTTTTCAACGATTCCACGTACGTGATGGAGACAAATGCATTTGCAGCCACACGTTCTTACCGTGGTCTCTGTCTCTCTCGAGTTATTTACTATGTGAAAACGATACAGACCGCAAAAAGAGAAAAAAATGTGGAAAACGATTCTCTTACCCTTTTCAAAGCAATGACCTAAGAAGTACCGATACTCTTCGGAAGCTTTCGTGTCGTGTCCGACACTCCGATACGTGTCTGACACGCTCCGACACGTTCCGACACGCGGTCAACGAGTGTCGAAAAATCTAACATGTGGTCAACTCTTTCCGACATAATCCGACACGTGAGTCTGAAATTCCGACACGCGATTCCGACACGCACGGGATCAATTTTAAAAATTTTCAATACTTGAGGGGTCAAAATGTAAATATATGAAAAAATAATGAAAATAACAAAAATAAAGGGGAAAGAAGAAAATTCTTACTAAAGTATATGATGAAATCATATTTAGAAGATGTAAAAGAGTAAGTCAAAGAGTACACCTAGAAGTTCGAAATCTGAATTTAATCCATTGATCACATAGGCATCAGACTGTTAACACAATTTCAAATAAACTCCATTTGTTTAAGAGTGGTACACAATGTACAATTCTGTAAAGTTTAAAAATAGAAGAAGAAAATTTTAGATCGTAAGCATTAACCAACCTACCCAGGAACAACAGGGTAAGTTGTGAACCCCAATTCATTCTTGGCCTCGTGAAGGCCAAGGTCAGAGCAACAAACCTTACAGAAGAGGATTTTAATGGTGACATCTTCATCACCATTTTCCCTGCAAAACAGTAGATATAGCGTCAGACATGCGCGTCAAATGCACTGCATCGCTCACTTTGAGAGGCAGACTCTCTATTTGCATGTTCAAAAAGGTTGTTTTGTTCACAAGTGGAGTTGAAACTATTCTCCACCAAATTAGCTCATCAGAAGAACTACATCCGCAGAAATATCGGTGGCCCCAACTGAATTCCAAAATGAGATGGTAAATAAAAAACACCGATCCAGGTATGAGAGAGAAGTCAAAGAGGTTTCCATAGCGATAGAAAACCAACCCTGTAAAAGCTATAGCTGTCATCTCACTACGGAGAATATCATCTCAAAATTAAGATTTTTGAAGAAGCAAATCAACCCAAATTTCTTTGTTATTTTCCTGAGATCAATTGTATACCTTTCAACTTTCCTCTTCCTCTTTTTTCATCCCTATAACCTTTTCCCTTTCTAGACAAAACCATCACCTCAACCCATGTGTTATTTTGCCATCCTCTGGTGATCCACTAGAGACTAGCAATTAGCATGGTTCTAAGGTAGAACTTAGAACCTTGGAACATGAGAATCGGACTGTTGGGAACCTATAGGTTCCCAGTTCCAAGGTATACAGAATATGTTTTAGGTTCCAAAATATGAAGATTTTGTTTTGATGGGTAAGTTCTAGGTTCTTAGTTGGAGGAACTTGAAATTGGAATATGTAACTTGTGACTTCAAAACCTAGAACAAGTTTTAATATATTTCTTGGTTCATGTCTTCACGCAATCTTGCGATATTCCATACCGTTTGATGATGAGTGTATAATCTGAAAGTACTAATTTGAGCTTCCATTTTATAGCTGAGATTTTTAATTCATCAATGTTCATATTTTCCGTGTGTCTTTATGGTTGATGAATTATAACAGTAAGTGATGGTCATTAAAGGTTTTAATTCACTACAATCGTTCGATTAATAATATAGGTGGAACTTAGGTAGATCTTGAAACTGACTTTGGAACTTGCGACAGGGTATGCTCCAAGTTTTAGGGTATGCGGGGTAGGTTTCAAGTTCTAAAAAAAGAAAAATCTATTTTAATGAGTATGTTTCAAGTTCTAAATGGAACTTGTAGGGAACCTGAAACTTGGAACTATTCATCCCTATTGAAGACTAGTCTAAAACTAGAAACAGAGTGAAACCTCATGTACAATTATTGAAACAGAACTTTCACCCCATGTCCATGACTAATCATTGGCTATAAGCCCAAGCATAAGAAAGCATACGTCCTTCTCAGTTTATTTAGAAAGAAACAACCTAATCTACTTTATTGCACTGCAGAGTTCTGATGAAAACGACAGGAAGCTGTGGTACCCCTTGACTTGGAGACCTATTGTATTAATTAATCAATACACAGCTGTAAAGCGTGCCAATTGGGGGAACTGAGTCAGCCTATGGTTGAGGACAGTGCCGTAAGGTGTGCCAACCCAGCTGTGGGATTTTCACCCATCTTCACTCACCCCAGGCACGGGAGGCTACTATACCTGCCTATCTGGTAGTAACCAGAACCAAAGTGCTAACATGGTGTTTACCTTTACCACCGTGAAGCTCCCTAATTCCATGTTTATCTTTGTCTTCCCAACAGACAGAGAATAGGAGGATAGCAACGGGGTCTCCCACCCCAGGGCGGAGCTCCCGCCTATTTCCTCTGTTGAGCCTTTTAAGGACTTGCTCAGGTCTAAATTGTATTAATTAATCAGTACACGGCCAAAAGTAGAACTCCAAGCATGCTGTTATCAGAAAATTCATTCTCGAATGTTCCCATGCGCTCGTAGTTGAAGCATTATCGCTAGCTAGGTAGGTACCTCCGAGAGAAATGGAAGGGCAAGAGAAGGCCAGACTTATCTTGGGCGGCCCAACGACGGCCTCGTTGGCCTTGTGAGGATGCTCTTGAACCGGTGATTCTGCCATCACTTGCCTCTCAAATAATCGTGCAACTTTTTTGACCGTTTTTTATGCATACCATTACTAAAAAGCAGTCGGAATTAGAATGAAGTGTGCACCAGCAATAAATGCGAGAATAATTACATGCCTAATCTTATTGTGTTTTTCCTTTTATTTGGCGATAACTCTTTATTTCCATATAGCAATAACTCGAGATTTGTTTCCATACAGGTGATAAATCTTTCAGAGATGATTAACACCTTGATGATATTGACGGATAGATATCATGAATAACAATATATGAGCCATCAAATCAATTCATCGCCACGCTCGTATATACTGAATCGATTCATCACACAAAAGAGAACCCCTACATCTCTTTGGTTGTTTTCACATATCGTCCGGGCAAATCTTCTTCCCTTAATCAAGATAGGGGTGTGATCAGTGGATCACGATAGAGCCCCGCGAGATGGAGGGATCTGCTGTCTGTTTTGTGTTGGCGGTGGTATACCCAGAAAAGTGCAAACGAGGTTAGGGACTTCCACACGTCGAAGAGCGACGACGGTATGTTTGTGGTCCTCGGTTAAGGTTTTAAACGACTCTACGTACGTGATGGGGACAAATGCATTTGCAGCCTAATATTCTTCCTATGGTCTCAATCTCTCTGGAGCTATTTACTATGTGAAACGATACAGACCAAAGAAAGAAACAAAATGTGGGAAACGACCCTTTTACCCTTTCCAAAGCAGTGACGTATACGCACTTTCATCCGGTCAGTTGTTTTCACTGTCTGTTTTCATCTCTTAAACGTTTTTATTATGTGTCATTCAAACTTGGAAAAATTATTCAAAAAGTTCTAAATTTATAGCACATTTTTCATTCGATCATAAACATTTTCACATTTTGTCAATTGAGTTCATCCGATCAATTTTGACCGAGCAGTGCCAACGTGGATGTCCGACGTCCCACGTGGCACAGCCAGTGTTGACTTGTATTTTTGAATTATTTATTTATTTATTCATCCTTTTTAATCTAATGAAAAGTCCTCAAAAGTGGCAAATGAAATATCCAGAACGTGGAGGATAGGTGGCTTTCAACAGGCATAATTGGAGGCCCCACACCTAGGAATGAACCTCAAATGGTAGCTGATTTCATATGACACCACCAACTAAAACAATTGGGTTGTTTTGCTTTGACCATTCTACCCCGTTCCTTGCTTTAGTGCACTTGAATTAGAAAAGAAACAAGATGTGGAAATACATAAAAGAGAACCCCTACATCTCTTTGGTTGTTTTCATATATCTTCGGGGCAAATCTTCTTCCCTTAATCAAGATAGGGGTGTGATCAGTGGATCACGATAGGGCCCCGCGAAAAGAATCATTTTGTTCCATGTTTGTAGTTCTGAACATATGAAATCAGCTACCATTTGAGGTTCATTCCTAGGTGTGGGGCCTCCAATTATGCCTGTTGAAAGCCACCTATCCTCCACGTTCTGGATATTTCATTTGCCACTTTTGAGGACTTTTCATTAGATTAAAAAGGATGAATAAATAAATAAATAATTCGAAAATACAAGTCAACATTGGCTGTGCCACGTGGGACGTCGGACATCCACGTTGGCACTGTTCGGTCAAAATTGATCGGATGAACTCAATTGACAAAATGTGAAAATGTTTATGATCGAATGAAAAATGTGCTATAAATTTAGAACTTTTTGAATAATTTTTCCAAGTTTGAATGACACATAATAAAAACGTTTAAGAGATGAAAACAGACAGTGAAAACAACTGACCGGATGAAAGTG
The DNA here is from genome assembly GCA_014182565.1 of Eucalyptus marginata. NCBI lineage: Eukaryota > Viridiplantae > Streptophyta > Magnoliopsida > Myrtales > Myrtaceae > Eucalyptus > Eucalyptus marginata. The sequence continues at coordinate 54,680,265 of CM024592.1, forward strand.
CGTATACGTCACTGCTTTGGAAAGGGTAAAAGGGTCGTTTCCCACATTTTGTTTCTTTCTTTGGTCTGTATCGTTTCACATAGTAAATAGCTCCAGAGAGATTGAGACCATAGGAAGAATATTAGACTGCAAATGCATTTGTCCCCATCACGTACGTAGAGTCGTTTAAAACCTTAACCGAGGACCACAAACATACCGTCGTCGCTCTTCGACGTGTGGAAGTCCCTAACCTCGTTTGCACTTTTCTGGGTATACCACCGCCAACACGAAACAGACAGCAGATCCCTCCATCTCGGGGCCCTATCGTGATCCACTGATCACACCCCTATCTTGATTAAGGAAGAAGATTTGCCCCGAAGATATATGAAAACAACCAAAGAGATGTAGGGGTTCTCTCTTTATGTATTTCCACATCTTGTTTCTTTTCTAATTCAAGTGCACTAAAGCAAGGAACGGGGTAGAATGGTCAAAGCAAAACAACCCAATTGTTTTAGTTGGTGGTGTCATCGAATCTGGAAAGTTTTGCCAATGATGAAATGAACTCGGACCCGGTCCTTGAGCTGAGATGACTACTTTCCGATGCTGCGCTGAAAAGAACTCGCGCGATGATCATCCTGTAGTAATATAACTCTTAGCTCATTGAGTTTCGGTTGAAACGTCGACTCTGCGAAAAGAAGAGGAGGGGAAAGATAATTAGCAGGTCAGTCCGAGTCCAACTCTAGCCTTCATAATTCAGAATTCAAATGGTAAGAAAGCAAAGTTTGCGGTTGGAAATGGCACTTGGAAAACGTGAAAGAAGTGTTACACTGTCGCTGTTGTCCCTACCCTAACCGGCAGTGCCACGAGCACCATAGAAGACATGGCTTCCTAAGCCAACTAAGTAGTATTCACGTTAATGGAGCATAGTACTTTGAAAAACAAGTAGGAAAGGATGGATGGATGGGGACATGATAGTCCACCCTAGATCTGGGTGAGGGCTCGCAGGCCCTCACCGCCGATCAGCTGGGGTCACCAGCCCCCGGCCAGGGCTCGGCGGCCCCGGCTGACCCTCCCCAACCTTTCGGTGACGGCGGGGAGGCGGCGGTGGCGAGGGCTGAGCCCTCAGCCACCAGCTGCCTTCCTCCTCTTCCTTTTTTTTTTTTAAAATTAATTTAATTAATTTTTATATTGAAATTTGAATTATACCAAAACAACGTCGTTTTTATGTATTTTGGCTGAGTCAGCCTTCCGGCGAGCCACGTAAGCAAGAAAATTAATAAAAAATTGCCACATAGTATTTCCGGTGGGGTTTGCTGGATGTGGCACTCAAGTGTTCCATTTTTCATAAAAAGTGGCACTTAAATGTCACTTTCGTAAGTTTTGGCACTTAAGTGTCGTTGTCGCCAAGTTTTGGCAAGGGTATTTTTTGCCTATAATGATGTTTGTCAACTTGCACTTAAGTTGGAACGGCAACTTTAAGAGGCTTGTGGTCATATCTCTTGGTATCGAAGTAAAGAAGACGTTTCTAAGGGTGAAAGGGCATCTATTTCTAAGATTAGGGTGATTGCTTCAAAATCAACTCCTAAGAGTGATGGAGTGTCAAGTTCCAAGTGCCCAAACTCTATCTAGTGTTTCAAATGTCAAGGGTTTGGACATATTGTATTCGAATGTCCAAATCGCAAGATCTCTCTAGCAAAAGAAGAGCTTGAGGAAGAGCAATGTGAAGATTCCGTCAGTACAAACGAAACATCCAATGAGAAAGATGAAGTTATCTATGGAGACCAAGGAAAGTCTCTAATTCTTTGTCGAGTCTTGGATGTTACTCTTAGTGAGGATGGTAGGGGGCTTCACAATAATATTTTTCATACTAGATGCATTTCTCATGAAAAGGTGTGTGATATTATTATTGATGGAGGAAGTTGCGAGAATGTGGTGGCTACAATAATGGTGGACAAGTTGCACTCGAGATGGAAAAGCACCCACAACCTTACAAACTTTCTTGGCTTAACAAGGGGAACGAGGTAAGCGTTAATAAGCGATGTCTTGTTCACTTTTCCATTGGAAAAACATACACCGATGAAGTGTGGTGTGATATTGTTCCCATAGATGCTTGTCATTTGCTTCTTGGGAGACCATGGCAATTTGATGGAAAAACTAAGCATGAGGGGTCCAAGAATACTTATGCTTCCAAGATGGAGAGCACTCCTAAACCATGTAATGGGGAGGGTAATAATTTACTCTCTAAATCTAAAGTTGACGGAAATTTTGAAGAATCCTCGGAGGCATATGCTCTTGTGGTGTTAGAAGAGAATGAAGATTGCCATGATGTCCCTTCTTAAGTAGAACCTCTTCTTAAAGAATATAAGGATGTTGTTCCGGAAAAGATTCCGCTCAATCTTCTACCCATAAGAGAAATTTAGCATTGTATTGATTTTGTTGTGGGAGCCGGCATCCTAAACAAGGTAGCCTACCGAATGAGCCCTAAAGAGCTTGAGGAGCTTCAACGACAAGTGGATGAACTCATGGCTATAGGAATGGTGAGAGAAAGCATGAGTTCATATGTTGTCCCTGCACTTCTCGTGTTGAAGAAGGATAGGTCGTGGCGTATGTGCATCGATAGTCAAGCGGTGAACAAGATAACCATCAAGTACCACTTTCCTATTCCTCAACTCGATGATCTTCTCGACCAACAGCATGGTATTACTATCTTTTCTAAAATTGATCTTGAAGTAGATATCATCAAATTCGAATGAGGGCCGGAGATGAATGGAAAACCGCATTCAAACTAGAGATGGCCTCTATGAATGGATGGTCATGCCATTCGCTAATGCTCTAGTACTTTTATGCGCCATATGAATCATATCTCTGAATTTTTTATTGGCAACTTTGTTGTTATTTATATTGATGACATTCTTGTTTATAGCTCTACTCATGAGCAACACTTTGAGCATCTTTTCCAAGTTTTCAGGGTTCTTCAGGACAAAAGTTGTATGCCAACTTAAAAAAGTGTCACTTCTTTACCGATGGCCTTGTCTTCCTAGGCTATGTTGTTTCTAAAGAAGGCGTCAAGATGGATTCTAGCAAGGTGGGGGCAATCATAAGTTGGCCCATTCAACATCTATTCATGATATTCGGAGTTTCCATTGTTTGGCATCATTCTATCACTGAATTGATATAATTGAAAAAGGTTTATGATTCAATTGGCCAAAAAAATAAATTTAGGATTGAACTAGTATAATTGCAATAGGTTTAGGACTTTTTTGATAAGTTCCCAAGTAGAACACTAGGAAGTTCCTTTTTTTTTTTTTTTTTAAGTTCTGGTCTTCTGTTAATATTTAAATATGATCCATATATAATATGTCTAACATTTGATAACGCTTCTAACAAATTGAGCTTTTCCATATTTTGATAAATTTTGTTTTTCCTTCTTTTTTTTTTATCAAGATCGGCTAGATAATTAGATATGTAGTTTCGCTCAAACTATTAGACAAAATTAGGCAATTAATTTTGTGTTCTTAAGCCATCATAAATAAATAAATAATTAATCTTTTAGTAGTTTTTGTGATTAAAAATATAAGACCATGATTAAAATTAATAAATTTCTCTAGGCAAAGTGATAACATGATGCGAGGCAAAATAATATCTTGTCAGGTGTAATGAATCATTTGTACAGTGATACCAATAAAATATGTGATAAAAATAAATACAGTTTTTTCCCTTGGCCTGATAAAAAAAAAACAAATTGAAGAGAGAGGTAGAGATGGCAACTGCTCCAAACAACTTCATAAATAATGGTGGTAACACACATAAAAATGTTGGACTTACTCAATTTCAAGAGGTAGAGATTATATTCAAGACAGGGAATTTTTACATCACTATGTTAGAATATATTCAAGTATGAGCCTGTAATTCACACTCGAGATTTCTTATTTGGGATGTCCAGCTTTTATCCGATGGACATTCGGATTTATTTTGTTAATATCGATTATTCATATAATATATCAACCGAAGTACATCACCAGGACTTTGTACTTGTATCTAAGCAAGGTAGAGATGACTTGGCAAGCGCGGCTCCGCTTGAGCTACTAATGGTTCGGCAAGGAATAGGTCATCCCTCGACTCGGCGAGGTTGATGCTGGACAAATTGGAGGGTTTACTCCAATTAAACCCTTGGATTAGCCTGGCGAGGAGCATCACGGTCATTGTCGTACCAAGCGTGGCGGCAATGCACCCACGTCGGCCAGTACTGAAAGATATGAAGCGCAGGTCAGGTTCTGTGAGCACGACATCCGCTTGGTCGCTCATAATGTGTCGGTCCGGCTTGAACTTGAGGGGTTCGTCCCAAATCTCGGGGTTTCTACCGAGGCCGACGCGGCTCAAAAGGACGTGGCTGCCCTTGGGGATGCGGTAGCCAGCCACAAGGGTGTCCGACATGGCTACGTGGGGAACATTGAAGGGCGCCACTGGGTGGAGCCTAAAAGCTTCCCTAGCACATGCTTTGATGTAGTTAAGATCTCCGATATCGGATTCTTGGACTAATCTCTCCTTTCCCACAACTCTATCGATTTCTTCCGTGGCTTTCTGAATGAGCTCGGGCTGATTTATCATCTCCGCCATTGCCCATTCGACAGCGTTTGACGGATTGTCCACCGCGGCCATCATAATCTCCTGCATATTAGGTCGTGCGTCTTTAAGTTAAAATTTAAACTATTTAGACCAAAACACTGCAAATGAATGGGCAAATATACTAGAATTATCAATATCCTACTGATTCCAAAAATGCTACCATGGGTTCTTACGATATCTAATAGCTACCGAAGCAATCGAGTTTATAAAGTGATCCCGCTTTGTGCGGATGGCGTAAATATATGGAGACACCGATTCAGATGGACAAGTTTTTAAAGTTTATATTCGATTGAATCCTCTAGGAAGAAGGATATAATTTTACCGTGGTCAGCGCTCGAACTTCTTGTGGCGCCAGCACTGGCATCCCTTTTGAGTCTTTAAGCATAATTAGAACGTCCAATAAGTCTTGAGGCTCTTTTTCATTACTCTCGGAGCTCAAATCGTCCCTCCATCGTTTGATCCTCTCGCTTATTATGGGTTCATGCAATGTCCTAAGAGTCCTCGCACTCTCTTCTACTTCCTTCTCATGCCCATCAAGGTCAAGCCCCTTCAAGAATGGAAAGTAATCGGAAACACAAAATGCAAAGAGAGAGTTTAGTGCATTGAATAGTGCGTCCACATGTCGTTCTTCATCAATGGTTGGTCCTCCATCTTGCCTTCCCTGGCCAAAGTATCTCTTGTTGAACATCAACCTTCTTATCACATTCCCAGAATAGTGCCTCGTAGTGGTTCTCAAGTTCACTTGATGACCTGAGGTTTTGCATAGGTTAAAGACATACTTCACTAGGTTATCGGCTTCCCCCACTCTCTTGTCATGGAGCCACTTGTGCCGAGCCGGGCATACTACCTCCGACACCAAGACCCGCCTCATCTTCTTCCATTGCTCCCCATAGGGTGAGAGGACTGCTGTCAAGTAGCCGCTGCTGAATGTGCCGGATGCCATCGTAACTGGCCTTGAGGCGAATGATGAGTCCTGTTTCCTGAGGAATTCTCGGGCGATTGTTGGACTGGTCACGGGAATGACGTGCGTGCTCCCTAGACGGATGCATGCTATGTCGGTGTTCATTTCCTTCATCAGGCGATGGATCCACCGGAAAACGGGCTTGTTACGAAGCATACCCGGGGCACAACCAACCACGGGCCATGGGGTGGGGCCTGGAGGGAGTGGGAGTGGATTATTTTCTTTTCTGATGGTTTTGCGACAAAGCTGCTGTTTCACGATTCTATATAAAGCGACGAGTGCCAAGAGAAGTAGGGCGTTAATGGTGGCCAGGGTGGCGGAGCTCATTGTGGCGGTGGCAGTTGGAGCTTTTGTCGATGGCTATTGCTATATATATCTTTGCCTGTGGAGGTTTTCGACCACTAGGCTTTTGCTATGAAGAAGGAAAAGGGAGAGTTCGTGGTGAAGTGAATATGCACGTATGACGCCTATATATAGAGTCGGAGGCCAACTGATGCGCTGACTGTTCCCAACAAGCGTTCGAATTCATTCTAATGACAATGTGTGCAACATTGCGTGTTTCGAGACAAAGGCGCGTGGTGCTCGCGTGCTATTTGAGTAACCATGTCCACGGATGAAGATAGAGATGATAGCGATAGTGTGCTGCCAGTCTCCTGGCTTCTCAAAACGAGAATTGAAAAGTTGATATCCGGAGGCCAAAGACTTTGCGGTCGACTTTGCTATTGGACCCAAATGTGGCTGATACGGATGGCGTGGCTACAGCAATTGGAATATGCCAAGCTTTGCCAAGCGAAAGTTACTGTGCGAAGATGTGTTTTTATGGTGTCGAAAAATGCCTCCGTGAAAAAGATAAGCTCCATAATCTGACCAATGTGGCGCTTATTTAGATAGGAATGATGCACTTAGATGAACACTGTTAAGCGGTGAGGATAGATTTATTTTGCTACGGGTGCAGGGGATGTACAGGGTGCGAAGTGCACTTGGTATACTAGGGTTGCTTCAAGAAAGGAGGCAATGATACCAAGTTAGAAAGCCTAATCCAAGAGTTTCAACTGATAGGTGGAGAGAGACCACATGAAATAAAAAAGCATTTAGGACCCATTGTCAAGTGATGTGTGACAATACTTCAATAGCCCCTCTCATGCGCAAGTTGGATTACGAGCAGCATGTGGAATTTTGACTATGCACATTCATGAATTTTGACCATGCATATTCGCGAAAAGGATAACAATGGCTTTGATACCATATGAGATTTTGTGGAATGAAGGCCTAGTTTAATATTTACATATTCTACTATTGCCCATCATGCATAGACCAGTCATTGGCCTAAGTCTAAAGCGTGAAATTATGTAATTTGAAAGATAGATAAGGGTCTAAAAAGATTTGAACTCACTGGAGAGATAAATATGGGCCTAAAAAGATTTGAACTTAAGATCTCTTACTCTGATACCAATATTAAGAATTGAGAATTTTTATAGGTTTCGATGTATATCAATGAAGAATACATTAACCTATTTATATGCTTTATTACATAGCTACTATAAGGTAACATCTTAATCAATACATGCACAATCAAGGAAGATATACGCACAATCTTGAGAGATATAGAAGAACAAAATGAGAGTTTTACTTAAAGCTTAAACCAATAGGTGTAGGAAATTAACATAAAATAAATAGCATTTGTCAGGCTATATGAGACAATATTTCAACACCCCCTCACATAGAATTTTGACTATGAGTAAAAGAATAAGTTATGACTCTGATACTAAGTTAAAAATAATGTCGAAAATATCATGATTTCTCTAACTGAGGAAAATATTTTACAGATTAAACTCAAATTCAAACTTGCATTTTGAATATACATATAATTGAAGAGTTAATAGTGAATTCATATTAATGAGCGTACATCTATAATTATAATATACAAGTGTTTGTTCAGCTGGTTACTCAGGTTAAGTATTCAAGCTCGAGCTTGTGTCCACTGTTTTTGGGTTCTGAATCGCGTGGAGCTTGAATGCTGATATAATTAGGCTTACTTGAACACAAGGTTGATTTTTGGAGCCATGCCCGTGGTGCTTGAGGCATTGCTAGTTGTTGGGAAAAAAGTTCCGAATCGGGAAGAAATGGAATCGGATTTTGAAATGTGATAACACTCTCTTTAAAGAGTTATTTGCCTCATAACATTACTAATGGTTATTAAATCCTTCAAGATACAATAAAGTTTTAAATGAGAATATCACATAGCAATTATGTTATATCTCAATAAACTTTCAAATAAAAACAATTGGAAAGAATGCTGTATTTTTGGAGAGAAAATTCAACGAGACTTGACGATCATTGAGACCAAATACGATGTACTTATCTTGGTCTTTTAAGTAGGAGCAACTTTTCGGGAAAGAAAGTTGCAAAGTAAACAATTACATTCCCAAAAGACATGTTGAAAAGACATATTGAATATTCAGAATAAAAATTAATAATAACAAAATAATTTTTTTAAATTCTGAATTCCATAACTTCTGAAAAATACGGGTTGAACAAATGTAGCATTTCAAAGGTTGTGAGATGCCTAATAAAGATTAGCAAAATAACTGCAAACAAATAAATAAACAACAGGATTGTTTCGCTTCGACCATTGTACAGTCAAGACGTGTGACGGACACGTCGTCTCGACAGAGCTCCGTAAGAGAGGGAACTTCTCAATCTCTTACTCTGCGACCATAAGATTCACGTGTGACGGACACGTCGTCTCGACAGAGCTCCGTAAGATGAAGAGATACCGGTGTTGGTGAGCCCAACGTGGGTGGTAGATACAGAAACATGCAAATGAGCTAGGGACTTCGATTCATCAAAGAGCGGATAGCGACGGTATGTTTTTGGCCCTGGTCCGTGCAGACTTTTGTTTTTTGTATTCGATTCAATGTGTTTGTCCTATGATCTTGTCTCTCGAATTGGTTAACGTGGAAAACGATTCTTTTTCATCTTCAGATCGTTGGCACAAAAGTGCATTTTCGACCCTCCCAAATCTCGTCCAATTTCATCTCTCGAACGTTTATTTTGTGCCCTTCAAACCCTTTCAACTCATGCTCCTCTGTGTGGTCCAATTCTCCCCTGACCCCACATTAGCAACTTTTTTGGTTTGATCACGTGGCAAAAATTGTCACGTGATGCTGACAAGGCACTGCATGTCGGAATGAGAGAGAGGTGCGACTGGGATTATTTTGTATATTGATGTGAGATTTTGTGCAACAAATTGTTAGAATTTAAATTCTAAATTACTCATTCATCTAATAATCTAAGCTTTTTTTTAAATAGTTAATACTGACTTTACAAAATATCTCACATGATACGAGAGCAAAAGATCCCGATTTCAAATCTATTAAGGCATCTATTTGCCTCCCCAATTACATATTTCTATACTTTAATGATATGCCAAAGTCCAGCTTAGGCGTGATTGGGAGTATTAAAATATTTAGATATCAAATCATACATTCATTTGTCGTGACTTTCCTAAAGGTGAACTACTAAAAGAAAAGCTAATGGATTATTAAACTCAAAGACTTAGCGCAAGCTCTCTCAAGCCCATGCCAACCGCAACTTTCAGGTTTGATTCAACCAACTTAACAAACAATTTAATTAATTTAGGAGTCACCACTAATTTATTGCCACTAATTTACTTTTGGTCGATTCAAAACTAGGTAAAGTGTGGGAAAACACTTCATTTCTACGAATTAGAGTTGTCATAATTTTGGAAACTTAGTTAAGTTAGATAATCTAATGCCTTTTCGATATATTTTTCTCTTTATTTCAAAAGTATTTTACAAGCAATTCTGGTGAATTTTAATCTCAAACCGCTAACATGCGATGGGTGATCATGCGAATGTGAAAGGAATCATTTAACATTCAATAGTCAAGGCGATAAATAGATTGTTAGAAAAAGGGGAAAAACCTTAATGCATTAAGCAAAGAAAAAGCGAAACTTGATCATCATCTAATGAGACAAAGGTTCTGCAAGTTATTAACTAGGAAGCTAACAATAATGCAATGTTAACTAATACTTTTTGGGTTTTTCTTTTTACTGATTGCAATTTTAATCTAAATTACGTTTATGTGAATTCTAATTTAACATGGATGAACCATTAGAATAATGACATGAGGTTGAATTATTTAAATGTTATAGTATGACCTAAAATAAGCAACATGCATGAATATCTGATAAAAGCGTAGAATTTGATGAAAGCACAAACTATCTAATAAAACTGTAGTATCAAATAATAAATAATCTATGCATCAATGCTTATGGAAATTATGCAATATCATTCAATAGTCATCAAAATCTATCAAAGATATTCGATTATCAAATTATGGTGTAGATATAATATTCTTGATTAATACTAGATTCAAATTACTATATTACTCCTCATATATATCTTAGATGCACGCCATTTTTTAATTACTAAACATGCACGAATGGTATCCAAACTAAATGCAATGAATTCTTCTTCTTTTTTTTTTATATTTTTCATAATAAGAAACTAAACTAAATTAGCAACATGCAAAATGATAGGCCCATATAATTCACAAATTGACCTTATCCCAGTACAGGAAACGAAGGTAATGGGGAATCTGATCTTAAGTCTTAAAACTCGAATTCCTGATTATTTGCACAATTGGATAAGAAAATTTCCCATTCGAGATGTGCCTATAATCTCAAATCGAATCGTGTTGGAACCAACTAATCACAGTTTAGGCAATTGAATATTTAAATCAAACAAAACTTAGGAAATTACCTGCATTGGATTGCCGACTCAAAGGACAACAGACAGCGAGAGGTCATGAGTAAGATTCACCGTCGGGGTAACCGGCAAGGAATGGCAAGAGGTGACAGACAACAATGTCAAGGACTACGAAAATCACAAGGAAATCTTTGGATCTTTGATGCTAGATCCCTTTGGTAAAGTTGAAGAGCTAGGTGTCGTGGAGATCTCCTCAAAATTCTGTTGCATTCCAACTTAAAACGAACACATACTCACAGTTTTCGTGAGACTGCGCTCTTCCTCCTTTAAAGATATACTTCTAGACAGTCTCTCATCAATCCCACTGGACAATTTCAAGAAAAATACATATCCGTACTCTCCACAAAATTTGAAGGTGGTCCAATGGATAACGAATGAGTACCAATCGTGAAACCGCCCTGGAATTTTTCTGTGGGGCCACGAGAGAGAGTTCGTGTATTTTATTTTATTTTTCCTTGAATGGCTAACCTTCTTTGTGAACCCTCAAAGCACATATTGATACAAGTCCAGGTTTTTTTTTAAGATTAAAATCCCTTACTTTCCCATCTTGGACTCCAAGAGATATAACCTATCTTTAATAATAGGAAACTCTCGTATTATCTTTTATGATTCAAATTGTGATAATATCAAGTTTAATTGCTCTCCAAGTTTACTTTTAATAACTCAATTCCAACTCGGCACCCCTTATCAATAAATTTTTTGGCCACCATGAAGATTTTTCACCCTATGGACTTAGTTAAATTAAATTAATTTAATTAAGCTCAGAGCCTCATTCACTTAAGTCCCTTAGCTCTAGTCCAATGTGAATTTATATGGACTTAATTAAGCTACTCATATTTATATGCAATTTAACTATGTATTATTGTTTAGGGGTCAGGATTGACTCTTATTGATTTACACAACGCATGCATAAATCAATCGTCAATATCATTTAATAGCTGAAGTTTTTAACTGATCAGAAGGCTGAGATGGTGTAGCCAACCAAATCATTTTATTAGCGTGATAGGTACCCCAACTAACATTATTGTTAAATTTCGAAACTTCCACTCTGTAATGACTGATATATATAACGTTGCCGGTCACATAACATGACTATTATCCAAGAGTAGCACCATCGCCTCTCAGCAACGGGTGGACGGGCGAGGGCCAGTAATTTTTGTTGAGATTAGCCATGAACACAAAATGCCGAACATGAATTGAGGCCGACTATCATGCCCCCATCCATCCTCTCCTTGTTTTTAAAAGTAATATGATCCATCAATAGCGACAACGTACAACTACTCTCACGTTTTAGAAGTGCCATTTTCGACTGTTGCTTCGCTTTCTTCTGGGACCGTTTCACTTCTGAATTATGAAGGCTAGAGTTGGACTTGGACCTGCTAATTATCTTTCTCAACCTCTCCTTTTCGTAGAGTTGACGTTTCAACCGAAACTTAAGGAGCTGAGAATTCCATCACTCCAGGATGATCATTGCGCAAGTGCTTTATTTGCAGTACGGCATCGGAAAGTAGTTATCTCAGCAGAACGACCGGGTCTGAGTTCATTGCATTGTATGCAAAACTTTCCAGATTCGATATCGCACCACCATCTAAAACAATTGGGTTGTTTCACTTTGACAATTCTTTGCCATTCCTTGTTTTAGTACGCTTTGAATTAGAAAAGAAACGAGATGTGGAAATGCATAATGAGGGAAACCCTCAATGTCTTTGGTTGTTTTCACCCATCATCGTCCGGGCAAACCTTCTTCCCTTAATCAAGATTGGGGTGTGATCAGTGCATCACGAGAGGGCTCCGCAAGATGGAAAGATACTACTGTCGGTTAAGTGTCGGGGGTGATAGACCCAAAAAGGTGCAAATAAGGTTAGGGACTGCCACTCGTCGGAGAGCGACGGTATGTGGTCCTGAGTTTTCTTTGCCCAGGTTTTGGTTTTAAACGATTCTACATACGTGATGAGGACAAATGCGTTTGCAGCCCCACGTTTTTCCTATGGGCCTAACTCTCGAGCTGTTTACTAGGGGTAAGCAGTTCTAGATTTCATCTCAAATCTAGAACCTACCGTTAGACCAGGTCCTTCATTTTTTACTTACACTACGTACCCCAAAACCTAGCATTTAGGAACCTAGAACCTGATGCAGCCCGCATTGAAAACCAGCTCTCTCAACTAAGAAGATCGGCCCGCATTCAAGCTCGACGAAACCTCTTATCAATGAAGTTGTCAATTGTCGATGAAGTACGATGAAGTTGTCGATTCAACCGAGAAGCCGTATCGATATCTTGAGTCCATCCCGGAAGTTTGAAAGAAGACACCTTGGGAGCCATGAAGACGTCATGCTTTTACTAGTTTCTAGTTCCTAAGCTCTTTAATATTTTTCTAGTTTCAAAGTTCTTTAATGATTTTACTAGTTTTAGTTCCTATGCTCTTTCCTAGTTTCAATGCTCTGTCTTTATTTCTTTGACGATATAAGCCATCCAATTCCTTGTACAAGACAGATGACTTTTAATGAATGAAAACTTTGCTTTCAAGCAAGTATCGTGAACCTTACAGAGTTCATATCCTTGAAAACCTAGAAGAGTTTTCGCTCCATTTTTGAAGAGTCGGAGCTTTTCAAAACCTGCATCCTTGAAGAGTTGCAATCATTGATCTAGAAGAATCGGTGCCCTCTCAACTTCCTTGGAGGCCTAGAAGAGCAACCAATGAAGTTTCGATCTTTTCCAATTATGTTCGTTATTTTTACCCACTTCCAACCCAAATTCGACCATCCTACAGTGCTTATTTTAGAAATCCAAAACCAAGAAATTGTAGATCTAGAAGTCTTTGTTCATTTGGCTTTGGAATCAGGTTGATCCAATCTATATCGACAAAGATACGACTGTTCTCCTGAGCTTGTGCAGTGTTGAAATTTCTGTCCGTCCTGTTTCCCGTGTGCGAGTCACTCTCATGATCCTTCTGTTTGAAAAAGCCTACCCTTGGCTTGCATCAGAACCTATCTTTTCATAGGTTCCAAGGTTGGTTCCCGGTTCCATTTATATTATTAATTGAACGATTATAATGAATAATCACCTTTAATTGCCATCATTTGTTGCTACAATTCACTGACCACAACTCATATATAGACACACAAAGAATATGAAACATTAACAAAATAAAATTCTGAGTAACTGAGAGCTTCAAAGAGTTTTGTGCTAGGAGAACAAGACCATCCTTAAAGACGTATGGAATTACAATGTACCCACTGTATGTGATCATTATAACCTTGCACCAAAAGTCAAAGAAGTACTCGAAGAATTCAGACATGTAAGGACAACCCCATCACATGAGCAAAAAATAACAAACACGAATGATCCTACACAATCATCACAAGACCCCTATACCCAATGGGGAGCCCTCTCTTAGGACCCCTATGATCAAGGACCTCTGTCCTTATCCCTAGGGATGGACACATCTTATTATACTCAACCATCATTGGCCTCAGCTAAACCTACCTGCTGACACTCCAAGATCCTCCTAGACTCATGAAGAAGCATCTTCATCAAATGATGCAAACATGTGGAATACTCGAAGCCCCTCTGACATTCGACTTGCAGAACTTGAACAAAAACACGAAGAACATATTCTGGCAGAAATACACATTTTTGATGACTCAGACTATAACTACAATGTCCATGACGGAAGAGATCATTGACTATAGTAAATCACTGTAACAAGTGACTATAGCAATAGGCTAGGGAAATCACTATTCATTATCACTGTTCATATTGCCGAAAATAATTCTTGACCAGATTTTCCAAAGCCCTTGTCTATTTTAGGACCCATGAGTCTAGTTTTTATTTGCATGTGACCTCTTAATGCCTATAAAAGGCAAGGAGGATGTAATGTGCTGGGCAGAGTCCCTTGAAGTAAAGTAAGTGTTTATGAAATAATTATCAATGTCTTTCTAAACCTGGTATGATCCTCTGACAAATGTAGCTCGGATAGTTAGAAATGTTACCATCCTGGCATCTCTGACTGTCTCTAGGCTCTGAACTAAAAGTCTAAGTAGTTTTCTTTTAAAAGGCAGTCCCTGAAGGGTTTGAACAAGAGGTTTGCCTATCGGAAGGCATACTTGTAGGAAACTAACTCTGTCTTCTCTCTAAGCCTAGGTCCATGGGTGATAGACCCAAAAAAGTCCAAATGAGGTTAGGGACTTCCACACATCCAAGATCAACAGTATGTGGTGCTGGGTTTTCTTTGCCCTAGGTTCCACAAGTCAGTGAGCGACGGCATGTCTGTGGTCCTCAGTTTTCTTTGTCCTATCCTAAGTTTTGGTTTTAAATGATTGTACGTACATGATGGGGACATGTTCGTTTGCAACCCCACTTTTTTCTTATGGTCTTAACTCTCGAGCTATCTACTAAAGGTAAGAAGTTCGAGATTTCGTATAGATTCCACCTCAAACCTGAAACCTACCCGTCGAAACTGGTTTTCCAATTTTTGGAACCTAGAACTTACCCTGTATATTTTGGAACCTAGACACGATCAAGTTCCCACCAATTTGGTTACTCGGTCCAAGTTCTACTCTTGAACTATGCTCACACTATTTACTGTGTGAAATGATATAGACCCAAATAAAAGACAGAAAAAAAGTGAAACGATTATTTTTCCCTTTTCAAAGCAGTGACATATAAGTGCACTATCGTCCCTCTCAATTGTTTTCACTGTCCATATTCATCTCTTAAATGTTTTTCTTTTTGTGCCATTAAAACTCGGGAAAATTATTCAAAAAGTGCAAAATCTATTGTACTTTTACCAATTCAATCATAAACATTTTAATTATATCAATTGAATCATAAATGTTTTCATATTTTATCAGTTGAGTCTATCTAGTCAATTTTGACCAGAAAGCACTAACATAAATGTCAGCCGTCTCAGGTGGCACAAATGGCATTAACATGGATAATTTTTAATAATCTATTTTTTTAATATTTTTTTCGAACTATTTATACAGAGCTAGTTCCAATAGAGTTATAGGGAATTATCGATATAATTATTATAAGCTACAAGCTGAGCAAATTTACGAGAGAATCCTCATTCTTTACTTGTAAAATTATTTAGTTGTATACCAAAACACGTTGCATTATATTTGAGTAAAAGTACTTCTTTATTTAGATATCTATTCATCCCTTTCTTTTAGTTTCTTAGACAGGACAAAATCTTTAGGTCAATATAACATTTGTGAACTTTTGTTATAAAATAGTCTTATATTGAATTACAAACTTTCTAATGGTAATTTTCAAATAATTACACATAATTGGCAAAATTAGTTCACTCGAAAATGTAAACATTTTCAATCTAATTGTTTAACAAGTGCCTTGTCAATAAAATCTTTTACACTTATTTAGTCCCAAATATGAGATTTGAGTGAAGACGGGAAAGATAGCTAGAATATTCCATGGAGAAAGATGATGGAGATATTTTAATTAGTACACCAGAAAATAAAAACTTTTTCAATCTAATTGTTTAACAAGTGCCCTGTCAATAAAATCTTTTACACTTATTTAGTCCCCAATATTAGGTTTGAGAGAAGACGGGAAAGATAGCCAGAATATTACATGGAGAAATATGATGGAGATATTTTACTTATAGAATTGCTTACAAAGTATTCATGATATACCTGTTAAAATACAGGTCCTGTTAACAAAAGTCTCGATACTTTTAAGTATATTGGAAATGAATATTTTGAGTATTAATTGCCCGCAAGACGTGTGTCACTCCATATATTTTGTTGTGTGGATGGATGAGTTTCTATCCTTACACATGCCGATGCCATAGAATGCACATTTTGAAGCAACTGAGGAGAGAAGTGTGCTGAAAGTTCGTAGGGGAGAGCCAGAGCTTTTCGGCACGCCGAAAAATTTGCTAGGGGACGATGGCAGTGCAGTACAGTGTTGAGAAAACCTCTTGAAGATTGACAAAAAATTTCCTTTGTGTTTTAAGATTTTGATGATTAGTTTTTCCAAGTGTTAATCTTGGACGAAATTTGTTCAGACCTTAATCATCAGACTCAGGGACCTATTTTTCTATACAAGAAGTTCTGGTTCTCTACATCAAAGATATTGTGATGTCATGATAATCAAAGACAACGCTATAATTTGCGAAAATTAAAAAGATAATACATAGCATCAGACGTTTAACAATTAGGTTTGGATTATGTGAAGTGCAACAACTAGTGAACTTGGCTCGGATTTCTTATTTCTTTTCAAAGTTATATTGATTGTCCATCTTTTGAGAAAGTATAGTTATCAACGTAATCCTTCCATAATAAGGATTCATGATCCATGTGACAATCTTATGGAGATGAGACGCTCTTTCCAAACGAGGAACTTTACTTATGGAAACTCAATCTCTATTGTATGGGCAGCAGAATCAAATGAGACTTTAAACTTGCGATCCAAAAGCAATTAGATCTTCTCATATCATTCAAGTCTGATGGGTTAATCGAATCTGTTAAACAGTCAGCTTGAATATTGAGGAATATAAAAGGAGATCGTAGTGTTGAAGGAATCACAAGAACTAAGGTCAACAATTCCAAAATTCAAAGAGGGCTTCATCATTACACACTTGCCTTCGTGAACTTAAATTGTAATTTTTGAGAAGTTGTTGTTGAAAGTGTGAGATCAAAAGGTACGATCACACATATTTGAGTAGAGAGAACTCATACTTTGTAACCTTTAATTGACTTTCTAGTGAAATCTAGCCAAATGACCGTTAGCACGGGGATTAGCCAAACCACTATAATTGTTATATGCAATTATCTTTATCCCTTAATCTCTCATTTATTTTGTTTGATATTTATTGCACACAGTAAAATCTGATCACTGCACCATTCTTCTTCAAATGTTGGTTTTTTGCAGTATTGAACTTGATTTTCAAATTTTTCCACTTAATTACATTTTCAACCTGCTCTAGGTGATAGTTTGAGCCTTAACATACAGAAGCAGTGGGACTTGCTGGTGTCACTAGAAAGCCTAAAGTTCGCTACTTTAGAGGGGTACGCAGTTGTGCAGATCAAATCACAATGAGCAGGTGCCGCCGGTGCTAGACTAGTTTCACTAAGCGGATAACAAGGAGCTGCAGGACGGTCGTGATGCTAATGTTGGGGACTTGTAACCAGCTAGGCGGTGATCTAGGAAGTACGGACACTCTCCAAAAGCTTCCATGTCGTGTCAGATACCTCAACATGGTTCTGACACACTTCGACACACGATGAACAAGGGTTGGACATCCGACACACGATCAACTCCCCCAACACGAGTGCAAAATCCCAACACGCTATTTCAACACGCACAAGGTCAATTTTAAAAAATTTCAATAAATTATGAGTCAAAATGTAAATATATAATAAAAAGAAAAGGGAGAAAGGAAACCCTATCTTTTGATGGTGAAATGTGAAGTTATTTCCCGACTTATTGTTAAATATTAAATTTAATAGTGAAATGTGGATTACTTGTCTCTTTCTCCAGTTTTATGGATTATTAGAATGGAATATAATTGAATTTGTCAAGTTGAAATTATGAATGATATTAACAAATGGTGAATTAATGTTAGAATTTAAACTCTAAAAAACCTCAAATTGATACATGTGTGATAAATTTATGCCAAACTAATTTTTTGACCATGAAAAACCAAAAACCGGTACACCTGTGACAAATTTATCCTAACTGACCATAAAAAATCATAAACCGGTATATTTGTGATAAATTTACCCCAAATTAATTTATTCAACCACCAAAAACCCTAAACCAGTACATTTATGACAAATATACATTCTGTTAAATTGGTATTAATACCACAAAAAATTACAAAAATTGTATAACTGTGACAAACGGAGTGTAAAATCTTAAGCCGGTACACCTGTCAACTATCACATGTTATTTAATTTAGTAATTTGACAGTAAAATTTAATGGAAACTAACAAAGAGAGTAAATTTGTCACAAAAGTATACCAGTTTGGGATTTTTTATAGTCAAAGAATTTGTTTGAGACAAATTTGTCACAAGTGTACCGGTTTGGGGTTTTTCAGGGCATTAACCCTTAATTATTTAGTGTAAATTCATTTTAAACTCTTTTTTATTATTTATTTATATGTGGATTTGAATCAAATTAATTTGTAAAAAGGATGATTTATCGTGCATATATAAAAAAATATATTAAATATATAACATGTCACAATGTGTCAAAATTCTTTATTTTTCTAAAACTAACATGTCCGCATATCATGTCGCATCACTTGTCATATATTGGTGTCAGTGCTACTTAGGAGGAGATTTGCCAGAAAATCTACTGGACACGGCTGCTGTAGGTTGCTGTGAAGTCGCCTTGGCGGTGCGGTTCTTCGTCAGAGCAACGGCAGCAAGAATCGGACTCCTCTTACTTTCCTGTTCTTTGTATGTATTGTTTTCCTTGTATTGGAGGAGTACAAACGTGAATATATGTATTGGGTTCAAGAATAATTAAAAGAGATCTGCCAATTTCCCGAAACTTTTTACTTTCCTGTTCCTCTTTTATATATCGTGTATGTCCCCAATTCTTTGACTTTCGCCAATAATCTTCTTTCTGCTTCATTTACCTGATCAAGCCGCGAAGAAAAATTCTCAAGAGAAATTCCTACGTCCACCAAATTTCGGCCATGCTATTTTATTATTGGGCTTTGGCCAAATTTCTATCCCCGTGCAGGCTTAATTCTGAAAGATTAGTTTCCAGGCCTCCCTGTTTGAGTCCATCGGCTCCAGTTCAATTAAAATGTAGCTTATGTGGGGGCATAAAAGAAAATGCATCTAATTATGCAAATGCAATTTAACAATATTTTTATTTAGGGGTTGAAGCCGATCCATAACTTTTCTATAAAATGAAAGACTAACTGGGTCATCGGTATTTAGGTGTCAGCAATCCTAAACCTATTGTACAATATTCAATTCAATTCTGAACCTTTTCAATATATTTTTTTCTCTTTATTCCAAAAATATTTTATAAGCAATTCTAGTGAATTTTAATCTCAAACCACTAAATTGCGATGGGTGATCTTGCGAATGTGAAAAGAATTATTTAACATTCAATAATCAAGGTGATAAATAGAATGTTAGAAAAAGGGGAAAAACCTTAATGCATTAAGCAAAGAAAAAGCGAAACATTATCATCATCTAATGGGGAAAAGTACCATAATAGTCATAAACATTTTGTATTGGTACCAATTTAGTCCTAAACTTTTCAACTAGACCAATTTAGTCATAAACATTTTCACATTGTTATCAATTCAATCCATCCGGCTAATTTAAGCTGGAAATTGCTAATGTGGTGGACAAATTTTATAAATTTTTATATTTTTTTATATTTTTTCAGATTTTTTAATTTTTTTTCCTTTTTTCTCTTTTATTTCTTTTTTTTCCTTTTCTCCTTACCCCTTGGCCGGCGAGGTCGCCAGCCAGCCGTCCATCGCCGGCCATAGGCTAGTCAAGGCAAGGGGCCCCGCACCCTCGTCGGCCACAAGCGAGGGTGTCGGCCCTCGCCCAGATCTAGGCAAGGGCCGAAACCCTTGCCCGTTGGCCAGCAAAGGCCTTTGCACCCTCGTCAGTCACAGCCAAGGGCACGGCGGCCCTCGCTCGTGGCAGGTGAGGGTGCGGCGGCCCTCACCCAAATCTAGGCGAGGGCACGACGCCCTCGCCCGCCACGAGCAAGGGCATCGGGCCTCGCCCGGATCCGGGCGAGGGCCACGGTGGCCTCGCAGCTCTCACCCGCCATGAGCGTGGGCCTTAGCGCCCTCGCTTGTGGCTGACGAGAACGTGGTGACCCTCGCCGAGGACGCGGAGGACCTCGCCCTCGCCTGGATCTGGACGGGGGCCGACGTCCTCACCTGTGGCCGACGAGGGTGCGGCGGCCCTCGCCCCGACCAACCTGTGGCCGGTGATGGTCAGCCGGTGACCTCACCAGCCAAAGGGTAAGGAGAAAGGAAAAACAAAAGAAAATTTTAAAAAAAAAAATTTTAAATCTGAAAATATATATATAATTATAAAATTTATCCACGTGGTGCCACATAAGACCGCTGGCGGCCACGTCAACAATTTCCGGCTTAAATTAGCCGGATGAACTGAATTGGTACCAATGCAAAAATATTTAGGACTAAAATGTTCCAATTAAAAAGTTTATGACTGAATTAGTACCAATGCAAAAAGTTTAGGACTATTTTGGTACTTTTGCCCATCTAATGAGACAAAGGTTCTGCAAGTTAGGGTGCGTTTGTTTGTGTTTACATTCTTTTTTTGTTCAAGGAACAGAAATAGAAAAAATTATTTTTGTTCCGAGGAGCAGTTTTTGAACAAAAGAACACGTTTGGTAAACTTGTTCGGAATAAAAAAAACGAAAAACATGTGTTTGGTAAATTTGTGTTCTTTTTTTGTTTCTTTTAGTTTTTTAATGTTTTTTTTTATTTTTCATTTTTTTCTTTCTTTTTCTTTTTTTTTTTTTCTTGCTTTGGCCGGTTGCCGGCCTCGGCCATGGCCGGCGATCGGCCAACCGGGGCGGCGGCCTCGCCTTGGTTGGGCGAGCCCAATCCGGCGAGGCCGAGCCTCGCCGGTGGCTGGGCGAGCTCGGCCTCGCCGAATCTGGGCGAGCCTGAGCTCGCCCAACCAAGGCGAGGCCGCCGGCCCTCATCGGCCGGTCACCGGCCATGGCCGAGGCCGGCAACTGGCCAAAGCAAGAAGAAGAAGAAAAAAAAAAAAAAAAAAAAAAAAATAGAGGAGAGAGAAAAGTTGTTCTTTGTTTTGTAAGAAGCAAAACAATTTTTTTTTTTTTCTTGTTTTTTTTTTTGTTAGGGAACAAAAACATATTTCCGAACAAAAACGCAAACAAACGCGTTTTATTCTTTTTTTGTTCCGAGAACAAAAAAAAAGAAAATCTGTTCATAAACAGAAACGAGGAACACAAACAAACAGGCCCTTATTAACTAGGAAGCTAACAATAATGCAATGTTAACTAATACTTTTTGGGTTTTTCCTTTTACTGAATGCAATTTTAATCTAAATATTGTTTATGTGAATTCTAATTCAACATGGATGAACCGTTAGACTAATGACATGAGGTTGAATTATTTAAATGTTATAGTATGACCTAAAATATGCAACATGCATGAATATCTGATAAAAGCGTAGAATTTGATGAAAGCACAAACTATCTAATAAAACTTAGTATCAGATAATAAATAATCGATGCTTATGGAAATTATGCAATATCATTCAATAGTCATCAAAATCTATCAAAGATATTCAATTATCAAATTATGGTGTAGATATAATATTCTTGATTAATACTAGATTCAAATTACTATATGACTCCTCATGTATCTTAGATACACGCCATTTTTAAATTACGAAACATGCACGAATGATATCCAAACTAAATGCAATGAATTCTTTTTTTTTTCATATTTTTCATAATAAGAAAATAAACTAAATTAGCAACATGCAAAATGATAGGCCCATATAATTCACAAATTCACCTTATCCCAGTACAGGAAACGAAGGTAATGGGGAATCCGATCTTAAGTCTTAAAAATCGAATTCCTGATTGTATGCACAATTGGATAAGAAAATTTCCCATTCGAGATGTGCCTATAATCCCAAATCGAATCGTGTTGGAACCAACTAATCACAGTTTAGGCAATTGAATATTTAAATCAAACATAACTTAGGAAATTGCCTGCATTGGATTGCCGACTCAAAGGACGACAGACAGCGAGAGGTCATGAGTAGGATTC
Source organism: Eucalyptus marginata (assembly GCA_014182565.1). Lineage (NCBI taxonomy): Eukaryota > Viridiplantae > Streptophyta > Magnoliopsida > Myrtales > Myrtaceae > Eucalyptus > Eucalyptus marginata. Next base: position 54,702,411 of record CM024592.1, read on the forward strand.
ACCGTCGGGGTAACCGGCAAGGAATGGCAAGAGGTGACAGACAACAATGTCAAGGACTACGAACATCACAAGGAAATCTTTGGATCTTTGATGCTCGATCCCTTTGGTAAAGTTGAAGAATTAGGTGTCGTGGAGAACTCCTCAAAATTCTGTTGCATTCCAACTTAAAACGAACACATACTCATAGTTTTCGTGAGACCGCACTCTTCCTCCTTTAAAGATATACTTCTAGACAGTCTCTCATCAATCCCACGGGACAATTTCAAGAACAATATCTATCCGTACTCTCCACAAAATTTGAAGGTGATCCAATGGATAACGAATGAGTACCAATCGTGAAACCGCCCTGGAATTTTTCTGTGGGGCCACGAGAGAGAGTTCGTGTATTTTATTTTATTTTTCCTTCAATGGCTAACCTTCTTTGTGAACCCTCAAAGCACATATTAATATAAGTCCAGGTTTTTTTTTTTTTAAGATTAAAATCCCTTACTTTCCTATCTTGGACTCCAAGAGATATAACCTATCTTTAATAATAGGAAACTCTTGTATTATCTTTTATGATTCAAATTGTGATAATATCAAGTTTAATTGCTCTCCAAGTTTACTTTTAATAACTCAATTCCAACTCGGCACCCCTTATCAATAAATTTTTTGGCCACTATGAAGATTTTTCACCTTATGGGCTTAGTTAAATTAATTTAATTAAGCTCAGAGCCTCATTCACTTAAGTCCCTTAGCTCTAGTCCAATGTGAATTTATATGGACTTAATTAAGCTACTCATATTTATATACAATTTAACTATTATTATTGTTTAGGGGTCAGGATTGACTCTTAGTGATTTACGCAACGCATGCATAAATCATTCGTCAAAATTAACATGTTAGTATCATTTAATAGCTGAAGTTTTTAACTGATCAGAAGGCTGAGATGGTGTAGCCAACCAAATCATTTTATTAGCGTGATAGGTATCCCAACTAATATTATTGTTAAATTTCGAAACTTCCACTCTGTAATGACTGATATATATAAATATATATATAAATATATATATATATATATATATATATATATATATATATATTTTACGTTGCCGGTCACATAACATGACTATTATCCAAGAGTAGCACCATCGCCTCTCAGCAACGGGTGGACGGGCGAGGGTCAGTAATATTTGTTGAGATTAGCCATGAGCACAAGATGCCGAACATGAATTGAGGCCGACTATCATGCCCCCATCCATCCTCTCCTTGTTTTTCAAAGTAATATGATCCATCACTAGCGACAACGTACAACTACTCTCACGTTTTAGAAGTGCCATTTTCGACTGCAAACTTTGCTTTCTTCCGGGACCGTTTCACTCCTTTTCGTAGAGTTGACGTTTCAACCGAAACTTAAGGAGCTGAGAGTTCCATCACTCCGGGATGATCATTGCGCAAGTGCTTTATTTGCAGTACGGCATCCGAAAGGAGTTATCTCAGCAGAACGACCGGGTCTGAGTTCATTGCATTGTATGCAAAACTCTCCAGATTCGATATCGCACCACCATCTAAAACTATTGGGTTGTTTCACTTTGACCATTCTTTGCCATTCCTTGTTTTAGTACGCTTTGAATTAGAAAAGAAACAAGATGTGGAAATGCATAATGAGGGAAACCCTCCATGTCTTTGGTTGTTTTCACCCATCATCGTCCGGGCAAACCTTCTTCCCTTAATCAAGATTGGGGTGTGATCAGTGCATCACGAGAGGGCTCCGCGAGATGGAAAGGTACTACTGTCCGTTAAGTGCTGGGGGTGATAGACCCAAAAAGGTGCAAATAAGGTTAGGGAATTCCACTCGTCGGAGAGCGACGGTATGTGGTCCTGAGTTTTCTTTGCCCAGGTTTTGGTTTTAAACGATTCTACATACGTGATGAGGACAAATGCTTTGCAGCCCCCACGTTTTTCCTATGGGCCTAACTCTTGAGCTGTTTACTAAGGGTAAGCAGTTCTAGATTTCATCTCAAATCTAGAACCTACCGTTGGAATAGGTCCTTCATTTTTTACTTACAGTACATACCCCCAAAACCTGGCATCTAGGAACCTAGAACCTATCTTGTCATAGGTTTCAAGGTTGGTTCCGGGTTCCATTTATATTATTAATTGAACGATTATAATGAATAACCACATTTAATTGCCATAACTTGTTGCTACAATCCACTAACCACAACTCATATGTAGACACACAAAGAATATGAAACATTAACAAAATAAAATTATGAGTAACCGAGAGCTTCAAAGAGTTTTGTGCTAGGAGAACAAGACCATCCCTAAAGACGTATGGAATTACAATGTACCCATTGTATGGGATCATTATAGCCTTGCACCAAAAGTCAAAGAAGCACTCGAAGAATTCAGACATGTAAGGACAACCCCATCACATGAGCAAGAAATAACAAACACGGATGATCCTGCACAATCATCACAAAACCCATATACCCAATGGGGAGCCCTCTCTCAGGACCCCGCCTAGGTCCATGGGTGATAGACCCAAAAAGGTCCAAACGAGGTTAGGGACTTCCACACGTCGGAGATCAATGGTATGTGGTGCTGGGTTTTCTTTGTCCTAGGTTCCACAAGTCGGTGAGCGATGGCATGTCTGTGGTCCTCGGTTTTCTTTGTCCTATCCTAAGTTTTGGTTTCAAACGATTGTACATACGTGATGGGGACATGTTCGTTTGCAACCCCACTTTTTTCTTATGGTATTGACTCTCGAGCTATCTACTAAAGGTAAGAAGTTCGAGATTTCGTATAGATTCCACCTCAAACCTAAAACCTACCCGTCGAAACTAGTTTTCCAATTTTTGAAACCTAGAACTTACCCTGCATATTTTGGAACCTAGACACAATCATGTTCCCACCATTCCAAAACAATCAGCTTGAATATTGAGGAATATAAAAGGAGATCATAGTGTTGAAGGAATCACAAGAACTGAGGTCAACAATTCCAAAATTCAAAGAGGGCTTCATCATTACACACTTGCCTTCGTGAGCTTAAATTGTAATTTTTGAAAAGTTGCTGTTGAAAGTGTGAGATCAAAAGGTACGATCACACATATTTGAGTAGAGAGAACTCGTGTCGGCAAATTCACAAAATTTTGGAATAATTGATCCAATTTCCAATCAGCACTCAAATTTCACAATTTAACACTCGATTGCAGTAAATTAACCACACCATTATAATCAGCAAATTAAATTCGATCACCGACTATCCCATTTTAATTTCCAGGAAAATATTTAATAATTAATTAATTTCTAAAATTAATTAAATAAATCAATTTAAATACTAAAATGCCAACCTAGGCCAAAATCACTAAATTAAATACCAATATGGACCCGGAAAATTCCCGAACCCTTCTAGATAAATAACACAATTTATCTAGGCCTCACTTAATCTAATCTAACCACCTAACATGCATAATTGCATAATTAAATCACTAAATTAATCTAACTAACCACCTAATTCCTAATTAAATAAATCTAAACACCCCTTAGACGTCATTAGCCTACTAAGAAGAGTTTAGTGCATAAACTCACCAAGTGTATCACGAAAATCGGTTCACCGCGACAACGGCGCGACGGTGGCCAAAACTTGAGTTTGCGATGGCGTCGACGGAGCTCAGACCGGGCTTAGAACAGGCCCAAAGCTGAGATTTATTCTTGATTTTGGGCTGGACCCAAGTTGGGCTGGGCCTGCTAAACTTGCTGGGCTGGACTACTGAAGATGGGCTGCTAAAAACAATTGCAAACTGGGCTGAGTTGGGCTGGAATGCCTCTGCAGATGGGCTGAACTGGGTGGACTTCTAAAAACTTGCGTGGGCTGGATCCAAGGAGCAACAAAGAAAGAGAAGCAGCAGCTTCGACGGGCTGGGCTTCTTCGGTTGAGTGGCCGAGTGGATTGCTGACGGTTGAAGACGCACGAACGTGCAAGGCGTTGGAGAAGCGGACGAAGGAAGAGGGACGCTCGGCTGTTTTGGTTGAGGAAAATTGAAGAAATCGGGGCAGCTTCAGTCTTCGTGGACAACTAAAGGAGGCAAGTGGCGCTCGAAGGAAGTTGCTGGGTCAACTATCTTGAAGAAAATTGCTGGAGTTGACCAGCATGGGGATAGCAACGAGAGAGAGAGAAGATCGGTGGGTTTCGTTCACTAGTGGGCAGAGGGACGTGGGCTCAAAATTTTGGAGGAAGGAGCTGCATCCGCTGGGCTGTCGAACGAGAAGCTGGCAGCAATTTCGGTGCTGCTTGACTCGCTGAGATGGATGGTGCATGGATGAAGGAGACGCGCGGCAAAAGCTTGAGTTGTCTCGGTCAACAAATCTTGTTGGGAATAACGGATTCCCTAAACCAGATTCGACACAGAATCGAATCCCCAAAAGAAACAATGAAGCGAAAGCAAGCCCAGTAAAACATGAATCACCGATCTTAAGGCACATCACATAATCGAACGTACCTTATTTCCATAGACTAAACACCAACGTTGATTTGAGAAAGAAAAACCAATCCAGTTCTATCCGATGATGTACTATCGCCTTGAAGGAGAGAAAAATCCGTCTCTTTTAGGATACTGTTCTCTTAAGCTTTTAGGAGGGAGAGAGAGGGAGGAAAAAACTCACGTACGTTGAAAAGGTACGTTCCTCTCTTTTCTTTTCTCTCTTAAATACGTCTCCTCCAAAAGACGTAACTCTTCAACGTAATACGTTCCCCCAAAAGTCATAACCCCTCAACGTAACACCTCTTCACATCTCAACCCTTCATACATGGGCCTTTATCTTGCGGGCCGGGCTTTTAGGCCCAACATGGGCGGACGGGCCCTCTAAGGCCCATCAACATAAATAAATAAAACCATCATCTCCCACTCGCACATGGTGGGCCGAACATGATCCTCTTTACCTTTCTACAACATTCATACCGGTGAATAATCCGTGCGACCAGCATACTTTGAGAGCTCGTTGTTATACATATGTTAGGAATATATAGCAGCTCATAATGGGCATCACACTCTGAGTAGATTTAGTATGCAGCCCTAGATCGATCGATCACATTTATATCTCTCTTGATCTCCTTTTAAATAATGATATATTGTATTCACAATTATTATTATCTCATAAACAATCATAATTGGTCGACCAGTGAATACAAAACTAGAATGTGATTCTCCAAAATCGATCTTCCTCTTTCCTTGAAACTCTCAATTTCAGTTCAACTTGCTTTTCTAGAAATGTCTCATTAGATCGAATCAATTCATGATCATTGGCAACATCCTAAGATAGCAAACACTGAATAGAAATCTTGAGAATAAGTAAGAGTCATGAGGGCACTAAATTGAGGAACTCTTTTCCTCAAGAGTCACACGGCACAAAAAATTGAGATCAAACTTTTGCCACTCTTATTGGTCGTCTCATGCATACGTAGTATGAAATACGTATTACGATATTAACTCTTTCCCATGGAGCGTATGTCTACACCTTCAATACCGTACAGATGATGGTTCAGACATACATAATGTCTAACTTGAGTTCACATATCTACTCGTTCACAGAATTCATCAGAACTCACATTTGGCATCATAGACAGGTAAAGTAAAATATGTGGGATATTTTACTTTCGGATATAGTCAATATCATGTCCTCATCTTAACACTCGTTAAGGTGACATATATATATATATATATATATATATATATATATATATATATATATATATTAAGCTTGAGCTCTCGATTATCACCTAGATAATAAGCTTAAAACCGTCTCATCTCTATTTATCACATAGTAAATAAAGGCGATTACCTGTGTGAGTAGGCTAATCTTTTATCTGTCCGACATACTTTCTCAACTTTATATGATGCACTGAGCATTAAGATGCATAAACGTCAAACAAAGATTCATAGGCATTAATGATAAAAAACACAAATTCATTAAATGTGAACACTTCAGGGAAATTACAATATTCAGTACATCAACCTCTACGCAGCCTTAGAGATTTTACATGACCACAAAACATATCTCTAGGTATTGATTTTGTCATAGGATCTGCTACCATTCTATGCGTAGATATGTACTGTAAGGTCACATCTTTTCGTGCAACCATATCCTTGACAAAATTATACTTGGTCTTGCCATGATATTTTGGATTTTTGGTGTATGCTATAGCTGCTTGGCTATCACAGTTAACCAATAATGGATTTGCAGCATACCCAATAACACCTAAATGATCCAAAAATCTCTTAAGCCAAACTTCTTCTTGTACTGTTGCCGATAATGCCACGCACCAAGTCAATATATGAACCGAGAAAGATCATTTTTTCTTCAATTTCTTGATCTTTTCTTTTGTAACAATCCAGTAATATTCATCTATAAAAGCCATCACAAGTCTCTTATATGAAGTATCTCTATTGACTTCCCATAAGCGATTCAACACTCCTTGTCATTCTGGTGGAAGAGTGTTCATAAAAAATCACACCATCTCAGATTGTGGCATGGAACGACCATTCCATATGACCTTTTATATTTTCCCGTTGACTTCAAGAACATGATCAATTAAGTCGCCACTCTCCCATCGATAATCAGTCAGCTCATCTATCAACCTAAAAAGCCTTTCCTTTTGTTCATCGGTAATTACGCGAATATGTGTGTGCAACTAAAGGGGAGGCATTGTTCCTGCAACAAATGCAGAACAAATTAAGGATTACATATAATCCACATTGACTTAATTGGGAAAAAAGAAACAAATTCTTTTTTTTTTCTTTTTTTTTTTTAACGGTCAACGGTCAAAGTCAACGGTCAACGATCAAGTCAACAGTCAACGGTCAAGTCACCGGTCAAGTCAACGGTCAAGTCAACCGGGTCGGGCCGGTCGGTTCATGCCGCACGAGTGCCGCTCACGTGCGCGCGTGCGTCACACGCGCCTGAGGGACCGAATCGGCGCGTGCAACGGTTCCTTCTAGCTGCGCATGGCGACGTGTCCAAGAACCCCGGCAGCAATCTGCCACTCGTTTTTCTTGTATCAATGAGACCTTCGACCCTACACTATCAGAAACAAATTTTAATTTACAGAAAAACACGAACAGGGGCGAACAGTACACGGGTGTCGGGTTTTTTTCGTCCCCGATCGACCGGTGGCGGCTTTTCTCGAAATTCGACCAAAATTTAATCAAAAGTAATTCACAAACATGAAAAGGGGTCAGGAAACATGAACTAGGGCTCTGATACCAATGTTGGGAATAACGGATTCCCTAAACCGGATTCGACACAGAATCGAATCCCCAAAAGAAACAACGAAGCGGAAGCAAGCCCAGTAAAACATGAATCACCGATTTTAAGGCACATCACATAATCGAACGTACCTTATTTCCACAAACTAAACACCAACGTTGATTTGAGGAAGAAAAATTGATCCCGTTCTATCCGATGATGTACTATCGCCTTGAAGGAGAGAAAAATCCGTCTCTTTTAGGATACTGTTCTCTTAGCCTTTTAGGAGGGAGAGAGAGGGAGGAAAAAACTCACGTACGTGAAAAGGTACGTTCCTCTCTTTTCTTTTCTCTCTTAAATACGTCTCCTCCAAGAGACGTAACTCTTCAACGTAATACGTTCCCCCAAAAGTCATAACCCCTCAACGTAACACCTCTTCACATCTCAATCCTTCATACATGGGCCCTTATCTTGCGGGCCGGGCTTTTAGGCCCAACATGGGCAGATGGGCCCTCTAAGGCCCATCAACATAAATAAATAAAACCATCAAATCTGCAAGAGCTTCACCGGTTTGACTTGGTGGACAGGCGTCGAAGCAGCTAGGGGGAATAAAATAAATAGTTGCTGTCGTGTGTATGAGTGAGAGGTGGGGTGCTTCGGCAAATTGCAGAGAAGGGTGAAAGATGGAGAATTGAGGAAGTTTGCTCGAAAGGATGAAGAATTGAAAGCAAAGCAAAATGAAAGGGAGGCAAGGACGACAAGACCAGCTTGCCCGAGAAGGCTTGATGAGAGAGAGAGGGGCAAAAGTCCTCAAGCTTAGCCAAAAAACCATAAATGCTTCGTCCCCTCTAAAGCTCACATACATATCGCAATGCCCCCTAATACTTTCTTGCCCAAAATTCCACTAATTAAACCAAATTGATGCCTAAAAATGCTGCCCTTTTTCCAATTCCGAATTTCACATTGTGGTCTTCAAATTCTTCAACAAATTCCCAATTTGATGTCCAATTTTGATGTAGAAAAAGCCCACATAATTTCTACAAGTCCCCTTTGTCATATAGCACGGTTCGCAAGTCGAAAATCTCTTCAATTCGACCAATCCGAATTTCCGTTAATTTTCCACGACGTCCGAACGATTTTCCGTAAAAATCTCGGAATCTCTGAAAATTTCTCAGAGGGTGAGTCGACATTCCTAAAATAGATCGTGACACGATTTAATTTCTGAAATCGGGTTCAAATTCACGGTTAATTTCAATCCGATGCGATTTTAGCGTGACCTAGTCTACTCGGTAGTTTTTAGGAATTTTTGATGCAATTGACCCGTGATCGATTTATCTCAAGTCACATAGTGCATCTTCTATACATTGGCGACTCTCGATTGTCGTGAAAATCTCAAGGTTTCAAATACGAATACCGGGTATCAAAACGATAGAAAATCAATTTAGTGTCGATCGATGAGAATTTTACAATCAGGTGGAATCACCCACACTCTAATCACATATCCCAGTAGAATCGACCTATCTCTGATCTCTGATCAATTTCTAACGATGCCGTAATGACCCTTGCAGATCAACACGGTTGAGTAATCGATTCCTGGTCGAATTCTCAAATCTATTGCGTTAAAATCCCTTAATGGCTTCCCCAGATAGTCCAGTTATCTCGTGAGTGATCAGCTTAGAGAATAGCATTATAGGTGCATCGATGAAAGGCCCGATTTATTTAATCGAAAACGAAATTTGAAAATTCAGGCCTTCACAAATCGCAAATGGGAGTTGATAATCAAGTTACACCTTCTTCACTTTCAAATTCACATCACATTATTTTAGAGAATTTTTTTAAGCATAAATTAAAGTTTTGATCCACTAGCTATGAGATTGAATTTACAATTATATCAATTGCTTTCTTTATGGTAGGAGTAGAACAGCAAGAAGCTCCTTTTTTTTTTTTTTTTTTTTTTTTTTTGTCCGTGGTGCTCGTTGCACTGCCAATTAGGGACGACAACGGCACCGTACTACTACGCTCACGTCTTAGAAGTGCCATTTTCGAACGCAAACTCCACTTTCTTCTGGGGCCATTTCACTTCTGAATTATGAAGTTAGAGTTGCACCTGCTAATTATCTTTCCCCTTCTCTTTTTCTCTGAGTAAACCTTTCAACTAAAACTTATCGAGTTAAAAGTTGCATTACTCTGGGATGACAGGGCAGAATCGGAAAGTAGTCATCTCAGCTCAAGGATCGGGTCCAAGTTCATTTCATTGTAGGCAAAACTTCCCAGATTCGATATCACACCACCAACTAAAACAATTGGGTTGTTTCACTTCAACCATTCTATACCGTTCCTTGTTTTAGTGCACTTGAATTAGAAAAGAAACAAGATGTGGAAATACATAAAGAGGGAACCCCTACATCTCTTTGGTTATTTTTAAATTTCGTCCGGGCAAATCTTCTTCTCTTGGATTGGGGTGCGATCAGTGGATCACGATAGAGCTCCGTGAGATGGACAAATACTACTATCAGTTACGTGTCGGAGTGGCAGACCCAGAAAAGTGCAAATGAGCTTAGGGACTTCCACAAGTCGGAGAGCGTGGGTATGTTTGTGGTCCTAGGCTTTCATTGCCCTAGGCTTTGGTTTTAAAAGATTCCACGTACGCGATAGGGACAAATGCGTTTGCAGCCCCATATTTTTCGTATGGTCTAGTCTCCCTAGCTATTTAAGGTGTGAAACTATTCTTTTTCCCTTTTCAAATGATGGAGATATAAGTACATTTTCACCCCTATTAGTCGTTTCCGATGTCCAGTTTCGTCTCTTGAACGTTTGTTTTGCGCAAACCCCTTCAACTCGTGTTCATTTGTGTGATTGAATTCTTTCCTGTGTTATATATATATAATGTGATCCCTCATTTTTGGACCCACATTTTCTCTTTAAAGTAAAGGTTATTCCACACGTAATTTTTCCACGCTTCGTACCTCTTCGTGACAACCGCTCATTTAGTAACCGCTTTAATGGGATACAGTATATAAAAGGAATGATTGTTCATTTATGTAGGGTAATTACAAGGTCTAACGCAAATCCTCTCATTTGGAATACACCATCAGTACATGAGGGAATTGGGTTAGCAGAGTGTGCCCGTAATTTCGCCGAATCTCCGTGAATTTCCAACGAACAATGGCTAGAGGTTTGTTTACATTTGATCTTGTTTTTCGGCATTTGATTTTTATGTCGAACATTTGGTATAAGAGTGTGTTTAGTGCCCCTGCCTTGTTTTTGTCCAATCTTTTGTGTATTTTTCAGGCCTTTTGTAGATGAACAATAATTCGGAATTTTGAGGCCAAGAGAGAAACTCGTTGATTCCGGGCAAATTCCGGTGACCCACCACTCGACTTTAGATTGGTACGATCGTACCGCCATGAGGAAGAATAGTCGTAACTATTTCGGCATATCAGTGTTTGCCAGAGGCTAATCGAGTGGTGGAAGTCGCGGTGATTAAGGGTTTGCATTTTGCAAAATTTTTGTTTGATTTGGGGCCAATTACTTGGTCATTTACGCCAAAACTTGGACTTATGTGGTCGCGCCTGTTGAGAAAACTCCTATCAAATTTTGAAGTGGACAAAACTTTCTTTCTTCTTATTCTCGTTCTTATTTTGAAGAATACTAGACTTCTGTGTTATATCGTGGAATTTTGTCAAAATTTATCTACTACAGAAGTCTTTCACACTCTGATGAGATCTAGAATAAAACCAAGTTCAGAACGAAGATATAATCAGACTCAAGATTATTGATCTTTTGACAAGGTTTCAGTACGAATGAGATTTATACATAATATATGGCTTTCTAGCGAAGAATCTCACTTACCTTTTATAAATATATTGATGGAATCAATCACGAATTGATGAAATCAATTCTGAAGACAAGTTCCTTTTTGGGAAACATCTACTTATAGAAACCTAGATTCCGATTGTATGGGCAACCAAAATCATTGGATTTTCATCTCAGTTTTCAAACGGCTACAAGATTTCCTTAATCGATTCTATCCAACGGATTGATTGGAAGAAATTCCTTTGGAGAATGCCAACAGTTAGAAAGGCATAGAGGAGTATTTAAGGAGGTCATTCAGTCCGTTTGGGGTAGTGCGAGAAAATTGAAATTCCAAAGTTTGAGGCCTTTCCAATCACTTGTTCTTCATCGACAACGCTTACAAATTGTATTCAAGAGAGAAAAACACAAGAATAGTAACTTAGTGAGAGAAAAAGAAATCATTCACTGAGTATTCGTACTCAAATCGTTATATTTCTCTATTGATACCTTAGTGAATTTCAGCCAAAAAGCTGTCGGCGTGGGAAAGTGGCTATAGGCTTGACTTAAGCCGAACCATTGTAAATCTTGTGTTCAATTTTCTCTTCCCTTAACTCGTTTTGATTTATTCGTTACAATCTTTTTCTAAACTTATCAAATTTCTAAACCTCATCTAATTAAGTCTGAATTTACTTCAGAAGTCTGGTGGCACCTTTAGTCAGACTTTCCTTGAAATTTAACTCATTCTGCATTTATTTATTTAAATTTATTTTTACACCTATTCACCCCCCTCTAGGTCGTAATACTAGCATTTTCAGCGCAGGTGTGGTCTTCAAAACCCATCATTTATTTTGGTCTAAGATAGGCTGTCGGAGAAGTAACGAACGGTGAAAGTCACAGCGGAACAGCGAAAAATGGCGAGAGAAGGCATTCTATTCACTCGAAGGAATAACCACGTGGGGTAGCGCACGCAGAACCGCTTGTGCGTGGCACCCACGCGCACGAAACTACCTGGGGCAATTCTAGGCACGTGTGCCACACAAGCTTGCATGGCAGTTGCCAGGCGCGTACGGGCTACACGCCTACGCCTGTGCCCACTCCATTAAGAAGGGCAGGCGATGGTTGAGGTGCATGCACGGCACGCACCCACCCCCTTTTTCCTTTTCTTCTATTTTTTGCCGTTATTACGATTCTACCCCTTGGCATTTATAATTTATAGTTCTATCATTGGCTGAATTTATTTTACCATCTGCCAATTGGTGCATTTATTTACTATTTTGGCCTTTCATGCCTTTTTATGAATATTTTATGCATGAAATTAAATGTCCAATGATCCATATATTTAATTAATTAGAGAGTAGCCATAGCATATTTAATTAATTAAATTATAGATTAGGAACCTCAGGATCATATTTAGAAATGGACATTGATTATAATTAATTATATTGATATAATGAATTTTATCCCACAGAAATTTTCATTATATTAATATGGTTAATTAGGATGAAATATCATATTATTTTTCTTAATTTATCCATAGGGATTAAAAAAATGTATATAATTTGGTAATTTGTTCATGACGTAATTATGAATCTAATTAAATTAAAAACTTAGCCCACAGGTAGTTTTTATGTTATGTAATCTATAGTCGTGACATGTTTACATTGGTAAAACATGGATCAATGTATATTTTCCCTCATATTTTGTGACACAAGTATGATTGTTTGATATGCAATTTTGCAACCTATAAAGTTCTTTGAATTTAAGTATGATGTTCCCATACTGAATGGTGAAAACTATAAAATATGGAAAGAGTTAGTTCTTCTTCGATCCATATAATCATTCATTAATTGCATAAATAATTATGGATTAATTTTTAACCCCTAACAAAAATAATTATCATCAAATTGCATGGCATATAGACATTAGGAGCATTTGCATTACTAATATTAAAATTTAAAAAATTAAAAATTATTATTATTTTATAAAACTATTATTTAAAAAAAAAAAAAAAAAAAAAAAAAAAAAAAAAAAAAAGAGTGAAACTGGACTAGAAATGGGCCGCCCCAGCCTCCTTCCCCTCTTTTTCGTTCTCTTCCATTGGGCCCGGCTTCTTTAGTTTTTCCAAGCCCAACCCTCTCCCTTTTTCCTTCTTCCTCCCTTCCTCTTTCACGCTAGAGACAAAAGGGGAAGAGAGAAGGACAACATACGTAACGGAGGATAGAGATGACAAAAAGCAAGGCATCAAGCACACGAAACATTCAGTTAGGGGCATGCCGGTAGCACCAGTTGGCACGGCGGCAGGCCATGCACGCTGGTGCTTAAAAGCAAGGGCCTAGCTCATTTGAAGAGGATTTTTAGGGTTCTTTGGAGAGAGGAGAGCTTTTATTTTCATTTTCTTTTTTTGAGAAGGCGCGACTAAGGGAGAGTGAGGGCTCTCAACACCTTGGCCACGCGTGGACTCGTCCAATGACCTCTCCGAACTAAAAACTGAAGAACGACTTTCGGTAAGAAGGTATTTCGTTGGGGAATCAAATTCTGATGAATCATCTTTTTGGCACACTGGGAACAGTATGGTCAATTTAAGGAAGTACAAGACTGAGAAAAACAAATCACCTAGAGCCTGATCACACTACGAGTAACAACCCCAGTGACACTACTACTAAGTCCAAGACCTCAACCACTTGAGCAGTAGAGCCAAGACAAGAGGGCAACATCGAAATCTTGTAGCACTATACAGAGGAGCAGATAAGGGAGTCAATATCAAATCCCACTTTGGTGGCTACCATGAAGAGGCTATAAAAGAAATGATACAATAAGATGGCAAATCATATAGTGAGACACATCTTTGATGTGATTAGGCCGCTGGTCTTCAATGTAATTAACGATGTCATTGCTCGGCACATTGATTCATTCTATATTGATCTAACCAATACAACAGTTTTTGAGTATGTTTCTCCATCTCTTAGTCAAATTGAACAATGGAGATAAATTTAGGTCAAGTGATCCCCTCACCAGTGAAGATTTTACAAAGGCTTCAAAATCTTATTTTTACCCTAAATCCAAAGGCAGGAAGGTCAAGTCTATCAACCTATCTACCCTCCACCTAAGGGGCAAGAAGTGCAAGTTTATTAACTTGTCAATCATGATCGAATGGTTGCACTCGTGTCACAATAATTGGATACCGACAAAGGAATTGTCTTGCCAATATATAGGAAGCCACATCCATTTGGGTTGACACAATATCTCATCTAAGAGAATTCAGAATTTCTGACTTTACCATTTTCACTGTTGGAGATGATCAATCAATTATTGAACATGTTGGTCTCACGAGCCTCCCCTCGAGTTGCACCACCTAGGGGTTAGCTAATGGATTATCAAGCCTAAATTTGGCTCGGACTCTCTCAAACTCATACTAATTCACAACTTAAATTACAATTATTAACATGTGAATTTATTTTATTTAGGAGTCACCACTAATTAGTTTTTGATGAGTCAATTATATGTCCAAATAAAGTTTTGGGAGAATTACTTTACTTCTACGAACCAGAGGTTAAATGGATTAAGGGACTTAATTACGCCAAATTACTCTAATGCCCTTTAGTACCATTTCATTTTTTAAAAAATATTTTTGCAAACAATTTGGATTGATTTTAACTAGGCACTAACATGCAAGGGAATGATTATACAGATGTGCGATCATTAAAAATTACATCCAAGAAAAGCTACACAATAACTAAATTACAGAAATAATCAAGTAGAACAACCATGTAATTTTTTCTGGGTTTTATTTTAGTCTTAACATGAGAATTAACTACGCATGCAGGAATGAAATTGAAGTTAATTTTGGTTTTTTCTTTTTCAAATGAAGGCTAAACTAGAATGTAATGCATGTATGGCAAACTTAAGTTCAAATGCAACTCTAGGTTAAACTACTCTACATGATATGCGGTTTTAATTTACTAAACCTAACCTGCAAACTATATGATATGCATATTATATTTTTGGAATGTTTAATTTAAAATTCGGAATAAAAAGGCCATAATTTAAACATGCAATTCTACCTAAATTATCCTAAGCTGATTGTTTTTGTCTTTTTATTTATTCATAATTAAAAATTACCAAAATAAGAACAGCCCTAAATGAATATTATCCTATCCTAAAGGTAATAATTTAAATTAAATCATATTTCAATCAGGAACAACCTTGTCCTATTCCCTAAATGATGTATGAAACATCCAATCTATTAAGGAAAACTCTAATCAAGTATCTATTCAAATTTATTCTAATATCTACCCTAACATGCAATCTATATAAACTAAGCAATATTATCAAAAAAAAAAATCCTATCTATTTCTAACATGCAATCTTTTTGAGTTTTATAGATAAGGAAAGCAATGAAACATGAAATGACATACTAAAGATAACGACAATTCAAACATTATCCCAACTTGATATTTTCGCAAAATAAAATCAATATCCTAGTTTGAGGGCTTAAAGATAATGATATTAGATTTAACTGCACAATCTAATAATTCAATCTAAATGCTTATAGATAGAAATAAATGATTATATTGCGTTGCAGATTAGGAGGAAAATCCTAATCGATAATGCCTATCACTCAAAGTAATCTGGTTAGATATCAATAGTGCAAATTAAGCCATAAAATATCTAAATGAAATTCAAATGAGATTTTACCGAATTTGGTGAATATGGTTTCCAAATTTGAATCAATGGATGATGAACTGTGACTTGGGACCGTGGCCGGTGACTAGGGACATTTTTTAGGGCTGCTCGACGTGTAAAGACGCTGGGATTGCGACGGCAGCTCGTGGTGCATGGCCAGTTGGCTGGCCGAGAGGGTTGCTCAGCAAGACTTGGTGGCACAGATCAAAGAGCCGCAGAGATCGGCACGGCAGTGGGGACAACACCGGCGTCGCCTTAGGCTGGAGCAAGGACATCAAGATCAATTGGCAGGAGTAGCAGTGAAGTTCGGCGTGGTGAGGCTGTGTCGTGGTTGGTAGCAGCTGGAGCGCTGTTGTCGCGGCAGCAGTAGCTCACGACAAGCAGTGACAAGGACAAGGAGCGATGGTGTAGGCATCGCTCGATGCTGCAGTAGGGACGTCAGGACGGCTTGTCGCGGAATGGGGAGTCCGCGGTGCGGGCGAGCTAGGAATGGCTCACCGTGGTTTCATTGGATCGTCGCCAATGGAGACTCAAAGGATGGAGATGCCAAGATGGCTCGGAAGTGCAGGGGCATCATGGCTGACTAGCAGCGAGAATGACGGCCGTGACAGGGCCATGAGAGGGGAAGCCTAGAGGGGGGGAAGTCCGGCATGGGGAACTCAGCTGGTGGTTCGGCCAAGTCCTCTCCCTCCTTCACTTTTTCTCTCTATTCAATCGTGTATCTCTCAATTACATTCTTAAATTATCATTTGCCGACCTCTAAGTTATGATGTATAGATGTATATTCATAAGATCAACCAAGGTTTTCATGGATTTAGATTAGGCCTTAACTGAATTAACTGGCTGTACATATATGGGCCTAAGTCTCATGGGCTGAAATTAGATTGAACTGAGCTTGATTTCATACCATTTCCTACATGAATTTCTGCCAGTACATTGTCCCTAATGTGGCTGAACCCTCTTGCGAGTTCAATTACTGACAGGCTTTAACCCATTTGGGGCTTACTTTATTTAAGCTTAAAGCCTTCAAATATCACGGACTAAACCCAACTCAATTAAAGCTCATTCTTCCCTTATTTTAGGCTTGAAATTTCAGCTACTCTTCCCTTAACATTAGCCGAATTTCACTTTATGTGTTGGCCCAATACATGTGATCAATTCAAGTCCTTTCACCACCGCTGGTCCAATGCAAATGCAATTAATGAATTATGTGATGAATTCTCCTAAAAACTTTGTGCTATGCAATTTAATTTTCTATTTGTTTCAAGGATAAAGATTAGTCATTAATTTTCTATGCAATTAATTTCTAAATGGTTAGCCAAACAACAATTGATCAATTTATTACCCAATGTTGAGAGGCATGAACAAATGAATTCCTAAGACATAGGTTGTTCTCTATCTTTATCTAAAACTGCCTTTATTTTGTATACAATCTCCTAATTTAATTCATACTTGGCTTGAGATGAAAAGACAATCCCATTCTCAATTTTACAGGTGATAATTGAGGTATCGATTACTAATTTGGCCAAAATCTATCAATATAATATTGAGTCAGTCAATCAATTTGTTGCTTGGGAGGGCTAGAAATAGATACCTTATTTCACTCTCAGAGAAAGAATTCACAAATTTATTTTTTAGTGGGATGAAAGTCAATCTTAGAGAAAAATTCGAAAGCCAAAATTTTGCCAATTTTGGCAATAAGAGTATCTAATTATGAGCAACTACTAATTTTGCATTGTAGTTATAGTTTCGTATTTGCATTGTTGATTAAATTTTGATATGTTTCTTAGTTGTACTTGCTAGATTCAAATTGTTGATATCCGCATCATCAATTAAATTCTGTTGTTGCATCTTTAGATTCTCAAGCTTTATCATCAATTAATTTCAGACAACATTCGTGTACATTCAATTCCGTTTGAAGTGAAGTTATCAGTTCCCTTTGTCTAAGTATTTCTTGTTCAAAAACGCCATAGAATGTATCTCCTTTAACAAAAACCAAAGAACAACTTTTGGCGAAAGGTATTTCGTCACAGAGTCAAATTCTAGTGAAATAACATGTAATCTCCTCCCACCTATCACCGTTCATCAAAATCCACATGTCATTTGCAATCCGCTTGCACATAAGAAAGGTGTTCAAATATCCCACAAGTGCATTTATATGCTTTTTATATACATGTAATCTCCTCAACTTATTAGCATACTTTTCTAAATTAGACATTCTAACATTTACCAAACTTACGAAAAAACGTTCATTCTTTACTGGTAAAATGATTTAGCTGTATGACAAAACACATTGCATTATATTCAAATAAAAGTACTTCATTGTTTAAGTTTTTTTTTTACTTTTGATAATTTCTTTCAGTTTCTTAGAAAGCGCAAAATTGTGACATTAATATGATATTGTTTAAGCATTTCGTAATTCAAATAGTCTTATATTAAACTTCAGACGTTCTGAACAAGAAAATTGTAACTTTTTTAATAATTGATTGCAAATAATGCAAGAAAAGATACTGCACTAGAAATTGTAAACTTTTTCGATCTAATTGTTTAACAAGTGCCTTGTCAGTAAAATCTTTTACTCTTATTTAGTCCCAAAGATGAGGTTTGAGAGAAGATCGTCAGTGATTGGTAAAATATCCCATTAAAAAAGTTTGTGCAGAAGGTTTGTGGTGGATAGTATGATTGGAACTGAGAAGTTGATAGTAAAATTGCAATGATACTCTTCCCATTTGTGAGTTCAAAAGCAAAGTCAACTTCAAGAATGGTTTGTAGAATGATGGAAATACACGGATGAATTCAGACTCTTTTATTTAAACAATAAAACAAGTTGTTTTGTAGAAACACACTTTTTGTCCAGGACGTATAATGGCCAATGGATAAATCAAAGAAAATGATATTCTATAATTTCAATCCCAATTTTAAATGGGTAATAAGTGAATTTTTTTAAGTGAGCTTAATTAATACTTATTGAGTATAAGTGACCAAAGGGTGTTTTTGTCACTGTAAATAAAAATATGTTGTTCCAATCAAAATGAGGGAGTAAATGGCCTTTCTAATATAAATGGAAAAATTATCAGAAAGTCATAAATATAAACATATAATACGGATGTCAATTTAATTTTAAACTTTTTAATTTGATCGGTTTAATCCTAAATCTTTTGACGATTTATTTATATAGTCCTTCCAACTGATTTTGGCTTTCAATCGCTAAAGTGGATTTTAGCTGTCCTACATGGCATAGTTGATACTAATATAGATAATTCTTTTTGCTTTTTTAAAATTTTTCTAAATTCTTTTTTTTTTTCAATTTTTCTTATTTTATCCTTTTTTTTCTTTATCTTTTTCTATCTTCCTCCACTGGTCCCCTTGGCCGGCGACCAGCCATACCAAGTAGGATTAGCAGACATTTATGTCAACGGTTGTCAACCATACTCTAGGACCAAATATCATGGGTCAATGGTGGAGGAGCCGCATGGCCTCCTACCCATGCTCTCCTTAAGTGATACACTCCATTTGCCCGAATACGATGCTTAAAAACCAAGCAAATTGAGGATGGAGGCTTGGACGAGAGATGGAAAAGATTTTGATAATTTGGTGAGAAGAAAAGAGTGAGGAAATTTGAAATTTGAAATTTCTCATAGTTTCTCTCCTGATTTTCCTCACTCCATTTTCCCAAATAGAGCGTAAGAGGCGGTTCCCATCATGGCAACAAATCGATTTGCCAATATACATTAAGTAAAAAGTGAAGAGACTTTAGCTACACAAGAAATCGGCTGAATCTCGTATTCAATAGCTCGTAACGCAACCTACTTGCAATTGATTTGAGTACGGCTTAGTTCAATTCAAGTTCGAGTAGTAAGAATTCCTTTCAAACACAGACTTGTATGGCTTGAAAACTTAATGAAGGGTGTGTTTATTTCACAATATCATTTGAAATAATTAATTAATAAAAAAATTCATTATCGACAATAATTTATAAATGAAACTATTTTTTTATATTTGAAATAATTAGTTAATATAAAATATTTTCATTATCGACAACAATTTGTAAATGGAACTATTTTTTATTTATTCATTTTTATAAGCATATAAATAATCATTTTTTGAAAAATATTTTTCATAAAATAAAGGACCCTAAAGCTAAAAGTTCAGTGTCATGCTGGCTAGCAACTTCATTTCGATGATCAAGTGGATTCAACTCAAACGGAGAAGAGTGTTTAAATGGGTCTTTCACTTTTGAATTTGGCTTTTATCCTTTTTTAGATTTAAAGTTTGAAATCAGATTTTTTATCTAAGATCTAGGACACAAGCCTTTGAAAACATAATTAGTGACATGTTGCCTCTAAAATTTTAATTTGGCAACAATATCCTTTGTTTAAGCAGGAAATTCAAGACTTTCTGGTTTGATGTATATGCCAAACCGAATATATGTTCTTCTGCTGAATCTAGGGGAAGATGGCCGACCTGGGGGAAGTCCCTGACCAACTAATACAACCCTCCCCAAATCCAGCAGAATATCAAAGATGATTGAACAAGCGAAAGTAATCACACATGAAAGCAGAACTAGTACATTTAATCAAGCTAAGCCAAACTGCGGAGAAGGAAGAGCGCAAATTCTTTGCACCGGCAAGTTCCCCTTTATTCTAATAAAAAGTCCTCGACAATGGTAGATGAAATATTCAGGACGCATCACCATATATCTACTGTGACAAGGAGCTGGCCACATCGATCACAAACCTGTACCTCACATCCGACTTTGCAAGCCTTTCCATAGCTGTATTGATGTAGTCCATCTGGATTACCTCAACATCCGCAGTGATACCATGTTTCGCACAGAAGTCTAGCATCTCCTGAGTCTCTTTCATTCCTCCTATATCACTGCCCCCACAAGCTTGCGGCCTGAAAGAATTGACGAAATCAAAATCTTTGTAGTTTGGTTCAGCACCTTACAACTCGAGTATTGACCATAAGCTGGAACTTCTACCATCTCCAGTGGTGCAAAAATACAACTCTATACTGACTAAAACATAAGTCTATGGCACCTTTTCAGCTCATACGATGCCAAAATTCAAAATTAATCAACTGAGAGGAAGCTAAAGAGAAAAGAAAATAAAAGTTTGTTACGGAAAAATCTTTTGTTCGGATAAGCTGCAAGTAGGGTATAAGCAAGTCAAGCTTCTCGTAAGCTACTCAAGCTTCACATATAGAACATTCAGACTCAGCAAGATCATTCTCAAGTTCGACTATCTTGAGTACTTATTCCAGTCAAGCTTGAGTTTAGAGACATATAACTCAGATTAATCGAGTGGTTGTACTTCTCTGTATTTAACGGTAGCTATATGTCTGTAGATACTATAAAGAAGCATAAAACATTATTGTTTGTTTTCACCATATTCTCAGAATGAGAGATCAAGTCCGTCCTTAACTCGATCATAGACTAAAATTCAGCTGTAAAACAAGTGGAATTGAGCTCGAGCTCGAGCTTATATAAAACTTAATCAAGTTGAGCTTCAGTTTGAGAAATCATAGTTGACCAATTGAGCCCAAGTTGTATATCAAGCAATGGAGATTTGAGTTATATTGAGTTCCAGTACTAAAATATTTTGACTTGACTTGAATATGCCATTCCATTTAAACAATTTAACTGCCCCTCAATGTGGCACTAGTTTATCACATACCCAGAACCAAGGGAAAGATGGGCAGCTCTAGGGGCTTATCAGGCAATCCCACAGTAACAAGTTTGCCATTCAGCTTGAGCAGACTAAGCAATGGAAGAAGAGGATGCACAGCAGAAACTGTGTCAATGATGTAGTCCATGGTACCCAGAGCTGCCTGCAAGAAGCAAGTAATTCCATTAGGAGAATTTAAGGTACTCTACTCTCTCTGTAACTGACTCTGTAATCCCCTTCTATTCAGGTGTGTCTACATTATGTCATCTCCAGCTTTTGATGGAACATTGGTGAGTTCAAGCATATCTATGTGCACATAAAAAAAATTCAAATTTTGTAGGCTTGAAGAGGATCGCAGGGCTGGATAAAGCAATGATTGACGTGCTAGTACTCCTGCCAATACAAAAGAACCAGTTACTATTTCCAAACTTCATGTACCTTCATTTTTGCGCTGTCACTGGTTACAAGGAAGGAATCGGCACCTAGTCTTTCAATCGCCTCAGTTTCCTTTTTGGGAGAGGAACTGATGACAGTAACTTTTAGTCCAAATGCCTTGCCCATTTTCACGGCCACATGACCAATCCCACCAAGTCCAGCCACACCCAAATGCTTCCCAGGCTCTGTCATGCCATAGTATTTCATCGGGCTATACACCGTGATTCCAGCACATAATAGTGGCGCGCCACCCTCCGATGGTAAGTTGTCAGGGAAACGAAGCACATAACGCTCATCAACGACTATCATATCAGAGTAACCACCATAATTTTTTGTTCCATCTGTGTAATGGGAATTATAGGTAAACATTGTCTGGGGGCAGTAGTTTTCCAGATCCTGCTGGCAGCTCTCACATTTCTTGCAGGAGCCCACTATGACCCCAACACCTACTCGCTCACCCACTTTAAATTTCTTCACATTGCTCCCCACTTTCATCACAGTTCCAACAATTTCATGCCTATAGACACATAAGCAGAACAGTAACTAAGTGCACAAGCTCCTCGCAAACTTGCAATACTTCAATTAACACTGTTGAGATCAACATTTTAATCCAACTGTCAATATCGTACTAGTGAAAGCTAGCCACTCTCTCAATTTCATTTCACATCACAAAATTATAAACAAAAATAAATGCAGAAACACCTTGGGCCTGAAAACATAAATAGCATGCATTCAAATGAAAATAGTTAGGGAATACATGTTCTCTTTCAAATTTCCAGTGTATAACCAAACTACATGATCAGAAACAGGTTTTTTTTCTTGTCTTTCCGTATCGGTTATGAGGCAAAAGGAGCAGATACTTGACATCTCCTCTCATGCAATGATAAGAGGAGGCCACACAAGAACTAAACAAAGAACTTTATCATAGACAAAAAATGTAGGATTTACAGGAAAAGTATGTGCATGCGCATTATGCATTTGGAGATATGATTTCCAACACCCACATCAATTCGTTAAGGTAACATCTTAAACAATACCTTTGGATTTGCTCATACAAGCTGGTGCTTGTTACATTTCTATGCATGGACCCACTAAAGCATACCTTGATAGAAACAATGTTTAGAAAATGTAAAAGAGTTAAGTTGAAAGGTACATTTAGAAGTCTGAAGTCTGAATTTAATCCATTGACCACGCGGAAATTCACACTGGCATCAGACTGTGAACACAACTTCAAATAAACTTCATTTGTTTAAGAGTGCTACACAATGTCACAATGTACAGTTCCTTGGCCCCCGTTTAAATGATTTTATCAGGCTGTAAAGGTGAAAAGCCAGAAGAAGATAATTTAAGATCTCGAACATTAACAGAACCTACCCAGGAACAACAGGGTAATTTGTGAACCCCCATTCATTCTTGACCACGTGAAGGTCAGAATGACAAACCCCACAGAAGAGGATTTTAATGGCGACATCTTCATCACCATTTTCCCTGCAAAATGGTACATATAGTGTCAGACACGCTCTTCAGATGAATTGTATCTCTTCCTTTGAGAAGCAGACTCTACTTGTATGTTCAGAAAAGTGTTTGGTTCACAAGTTGAGTTGAAACTGTTCTGCACTAAATTAGCTCATCAGAAGAACTACATTTCCATAAGCCTCAGCAGCACCAACTGAATTCCAAAATAAGATAGCAAAGAAAAAACACCAATGCGGGGATGAGAGAGAAGTCAAAGAGGTTTCAATATCGATGGAAAAACAACCCTGTAAAAGCTCTAGCCGTCATCTCACTAAGGAGAACATCAGCTCAAAGGAGAGTCCTTTCAAAAAGAAAATCAACCCAAGTTTCTTTCTTGTTTCCCTGAGATCGATTGTATACCTTTCAACTTTCCTCTTCCCCGTTTTTCCACCTCTTTTTTTATCTGGAAAAACCCATCACCTCAACCCATGTGTCATTCGCCATCCTCAGGCGATCCACAGGAGGCAAGTCTAAAACTTGAAATAGAGGGTAACCTGAGGGTCAATTACCGAAACAGAACTTTCACCACATGTCCATGACCAATAATTGGGCCATATGAGCCCAAGGCGTAAGAAAGCGATGCGTCCTTCTCAGTTTAAATCAGGAAGAAACGATCTAATCTACTCCGTTGCACACTGCAGAGATCTGATAAAGACCTGTTTAATCGTGGAACCCCCCTTGACTTGGAGACCAACTGTGTTAATCAAGCAAAACACGGCCAAAAGTAGAACCCGGACCCACACCCGAATACTTTTTCACCTAACCCGAAGTAAAACATCGACATCGTCACGTTTAGCCGATTAAACTAAACAACCATGGATCGGGCACGTCCATAACTCTCTCTCTCTCTCTCTCTCTCTCTCTCTCTCTGTGTATACATCACGTGCAGGAACTCGCGCAGACGAAACGCCGCGAAAACCACAGGGAACCACCATCCGCGGAGTCAATCATACAGAGAAAACGCGAACTCGGGCTCGTAGCCTGATACGATACCTGCGAGAGAAACGGAAGGGCGAGAGAAGGCCGGACTTGTCTCGGGCAGCCCAGCCGAAGGCCTTGCGAGGATGCTCTTGATCCGGCGATTTCGCCATCGCTTCGCCTCTAGGATCTACCAAGCAACGAAAAGCAAACGAGAGAGAGACAGAGAGAGTGCGTGTGTCCCCTGGAGTCGTCTTCTCCTTCCCTTTCTTGGCAGCACTGCTTTATGGAGAGAGGCGGAGGGTGGTGGACCAATCCAGAAATGAAGGTGGCGGTAGTGGTGGTGGCAATGGTGGCAGAGTGACAGGTGAGGACGTAAATGTGGAGCTTTTAAGGCTCTCTCTCTCTCTACTTCAGCCGCTCCCCCCGCCACGTCGGCATGCCACGTGTCGTCGCCCGAGTCTTTCTAGAGTGGGGGGGGGTCGTCTCTCGAGCATCTGAGTAAAAAATTAAAAGAATCGAAAATTTTGCAGAACCGTCCACATTAGAAATAGTCGTGCAATCTAAAACGACTGGCATTTGCATTAACAAATTCCGACCAAAATTGATTGGATGCACTGCATTGATAAACCATCAAAATGTTTATGACTAAAATAACATAAATAAAAAATTTAGAATCGTAGTACAATAAATTTATGATTTTTTTTTGTAATTTTCCCCATATACTTGATTAATCTGTTAATGTTCCCGAGCCAAGTCCAACGGACTTATGGGGGACTATTGATGAAAAGATGCAAGCTAACCAAATTTATGAAAAAAAAAATGTTCATTCTTTTCTATTAAAATTATTTAGTTGTACATCAAGACATGTTGCATTATATTCAAATAAAAGTACTCTGCTATTTAATTTATTCATCTCTTTTGATTATTCCCTTTAGTTTCTTAGATAGAACAACATCGTTACTTAATATGATATTTTTGAAGTATTTTGTATTTAGATAGTCTTATATTGAAATACAAATTTTCTTAACTTTTAGATAATTCATTACACATGATGCTAGAAAAATTAGTACGCCAGAAATCACACACTTTTTTTCGATCTATTGGTTCAACAAGTGCCTTGTCGGTTCTTTTACACTCATTGAGTACCAAAGATAAGGTTTGAGAGAAGACTGTCAAAGATAGCTAAAATATTCCATGGAGAAAGTTGGTGCAGAAATTTTGATTATGGTATTACTACAAAATAGTCATGAAATACCCGTTAAGATACAAGTCTTGTTTACAGGAGTCTCGATACTTTTATGTATGTTTAAAATGAGTGAGCAGGATCAAGTCGAAAATGGTACAATTCAAATTGACCAATTTTTATACAAAAGGATTTTAGCAATTCATACTCAACATAGGATTTGATCCTTGGCAACTTTTTATTTCTTTAACTTGTTGCCTTGAAGAATGGGTCCCCGAGGCCACAACTTGTGGGATTGCATATGCTTTAATTGATGCCTTCACTACAAGCTCTGCTTCTGCTATTCATCGAACGACTACTTAAACTCTTCTAGACAGTATCAGTCGAGCTTAAATATTTCCTCAATAGTTTTAAGCTTTTTTTTTTTTTTTTTTTCAAAAAAGGATTAATAGCAGGCTCATAAGTATACATGTCAAAATGGGTCCAAAACCCATTTATTAACCCATATTCATTTAAATGGATTATATACGAGCCACCTAGAATTTCACAGGCCATCCATAAATTGTGTTTGGAAATTCAACTACCTATCACGAGATAAGATTTAGAGGTGTCGCGACCTACTCTTCGAAGAAGGGAATAGGTTTAGGGGTATTATTTAAAGGACGGGCCTAAGGCCCATGATTAGGCACCGACTTTCCCAAGCCCATACCTCACGCGCCATTGGGATGTTCCTAAGAATTTTGTAATATGAAGTCGCCACTAGCTTATTGGGGTCGGCTAGAAATCAAACGAGACATAAGAGTATACCTCACTTTCTGTGCAACCACAGAATTTAGGATCGAGACTAATTAACCAATTAGTGTCCTTTTGGTACCTAATCTTGTTCATTAAAAATATATATATATATATATATATATATATATTTTGTCGTGCAATTTGGTTTGATTTTATACCTATCTACTAATATGTGAAGTAATCATACGAGTGCACAATAATTAACGTAACAATTAGTAACTAAAGAAAGCATTAAATAGATTGCACGAAAAGAAGACCTAACACCAAAGAAACAGATAAATGTCAATCCTAACTAGGCTAAAGGGAGCCACAAACAGCAAAAACATACAAACAAGGTAATTGTCTTTGAGGACAATTAAAACCCTAAGTTAGAGCCCTAAGGGCTTACTCAGTTTTTTAGCACAACTTTAGAGTTAAGAAGCTTCCATTTTTTAATAAAAATAGCTCAGAAAGTCTATTTATAAAAATTTTCAAATGAAATTTTGAATTTTTGACATTTTGAATTTTTTTTTAAAAATTTTTTAATTTTTTAAATTTTTTAAAAAATTCGAATTTTTTAATAGTTTCTGAAAGTTTTTGAAATTTTTAATGTTCTCCAAAAGTTTTTGAATATTCAGAAAATTTTTGAATTTTTACTTTTTCATTTTTTGAAAAAAAAAATTAAATTTGAATTTTTTAGTATATTTTTTAATATTTAATATTATTATATTCGGAAGGGGTTCAAACCGATATCCAAACCCAATTCAAATTGCTTTGTATTTTCCAATAGCCTTTCAAAATGTTGAACCAACGAACCCTTAGTCGGGTTACCAAAACGAAATTTTTCTATATATATTTTTAAATTTTCTATTTTTTTTCTTTTTTTATTTTTGTCTTTTCCCTATTTTGTCCTATTCCCTGCACATTCTTCTCTATTATTCCTTCTTCCTGATGCCCACTTTTGTCTTCGTCTCTTTTTCGCTTTTTCTACATTTTTTTTTTTCTTTCTTATTCTTTTTCTCTTTGTTTGTTTTCCCCTCCTTCTCTAAATCTGTCTTCTTCCTCGACGACTCCGCTCCTCACCGAACGCAACCCTACAGCTCCCCTGCTCGAACCAGCACCACCACCACCACCACAGTCCGCGGCCGATTAACACCCAACCTCTCATAGCCACAACAACCCGAAACCCGACACTTCCTCGAGCCATATTCCCTCTCAACCGAAGCCTCCCCCGACAAACAACACTCAAGCCATGAATGACAAAACCACGAAGCAAGAATCGCACATGAAAGCGACACGCCGGAGAAAAGCACAAGACCATGTCTACTAACCAGAATGCTCTCGGTACAGATCTAGAATCGAAGTAAACTTTGTGAGTCTGGTTCAGGCATTTCATCAAGCACTTGGAGGGTGTCGGCTTAGACCAAAGTCAGCAAGCTAGGTTCGACTTTGGTACTGAAACAACTGATTATACTCAGTACTAACAAAAGAGCAGCAAGCGCTGGACACAAAGAAGACCAAATACGGGCATCTAGCCTAGGCATTTTATCAAGCATACGGCGTGCACTAAAGAAACAAGAGATTATTGCTTCGATCAAGACTCAAACGCAAGCCTATGTTCCTAACCAAATATACCATAACACACAGAAACAACCATGAAGGATCAGTAGGACCGAAGCTTGCGCGAACTGGTCGGTCGTGAGTTCCGGCCCGACACCTCTCAAAACGGGGCACCTATGGTTCGGAGGACCTACCTGGTTCGGACAGCGAGCAACGGGCGAACCTCAGGCAACGGCGAAACGCTCTCTCGGTCTCCCTCTCTCCCTTTGGCTCTCCCTCCGCGCTCTCCCTCCGCTCTCTCGAGCCCTCCCCTTTTGGGGGCCACTGGAAAGTGCGCATGACTTCTGCCATCACCAGCTCGCTGGCCGGACTGGCCCCAACCCGCGGATCGCGCTACCCTTTGCCGCTCGCCATCCTCTCTCTCTCTCTCTCTAACTTGTACTCTCCTCTTTTGCATAGGCGTGATCGGCGCGAGGAGGAAGAAGACCAGCACGCGGGTTGGGCTTGGTGAAAAGCAAATGAAGCTAGGCTTGGCCCAAGCAAAAAGACACACAGACGAGAGGAGAAAAAGAAAAGGATCGGGCCAAGCCCGGCTTTCTTTTCTTTTCTTTTCGATTTTTTTTTTGAAGATTTTAATAATTAGTGATAGTAATAGAAATGCTCCTAATGTCTAAGTGCAATGCATTTTAATGAAAACACACATGATGAAAAAAATTTATTTTACTTTTCTTTTAATTAATAAAAATTTTAATGATAATTTTTTAATTTAATTTAAAAAGATTCAAAATTTCTTTTTTAATTAATATTAGTGATGCTAATGCTCCTAACACCTATATGGGATGCAATTTAGTCAAAATTAATTTTTATTTAATGGTTAAAGATTAATCCCTAATTTTCCATATGATAACAAGAGGCTTTCAAGACATCTTAATAGGGATGAAATTCAGATTGCATTGTTTGGAATGGGACCATTTAGAGTGCCACGACCAAATAGCTTTCAAACAGTATTTTACAAAAACCAATGGGCACAACAAGTGAGCAACTTAGTAAATCTTAAAATTGAGAAGCCATGGTCTGGTGATGAAAAACCTGGAAGGACCAAACACCTATAACCTCGATCCCTAACGTTGATGCTCTTGAAAGATTGGAGCATTTACGGCGTATTAGTCTTTGCAAGGTTTCCTTGAAAATAATCATCAAGATTATTGTTAACCGACTGAATGCAATTATGCCTCATTTGACCTCGCCCAACCAAGTGAGCTTTGTTTCAGGCCGATACGTTCAAGATAATATCATCATCGCTCACGAAATCATTCACTTGATAAACACGATGAGGGGGAAGAAGGGACACATGCTAGTTAAGATAGGGTTGAAGAAGGCATATGATCGACTAAGTTGAAATTGTGAGACTCTTCAATTAACTGGCATCCATGAATCAGTGGTGGATCTTATCATGCGATGTGTTACAACCAGCAGCATGCAACTGCTTTGGAATGAAGAACTAACTGAAATGTTTAAGCTTAAAAGCAGCCTAAAATAAGAGGATCTAGTCTCGCCTTTCTTATTTGTCCTTTGTATGGAGCGTCTTTCTCATCTGCTGGTTGATAAGGGTGAACAAAAACCGTTTTGTTTGAGAACGTCCCTCAATAAAGAATAAGTGTCCACTTCACATCCACGTTCGCATAAGGGAAAACTTGCACCTTCCTGAGATGTGGTAACCCTTTGAGCTCATTAAGGTCTGTTATTCTGCTGCGTGAAAAGATTTTCAGGACTTCCAAATTCTGTAAATCTTCAAGACCATCAATCTTTGCTAAATCGCAGCCGTCTAGTTCTAATTCTGACAGATATTTCAGACCAGAAAAATTTGGCTCTTGAATCTTGCAGCGTTTGAGACGCACAGTCCATAAGCTTGAGGACAAGTGAAGTTGTGTGAGATCTAGTTCCTTCATGGAGGATAAAGTGAGTTCCCGGAGCTGAGTAAGGGCACAAAAATCCCCAGGGAGATTGGTGACCATGGGTAGCTACCCTCTTACTATTGATCGTGGCAAATATTTAGGAGTGCCTTTGCTTCGTAAAAGAGCTACTCACAAAACTTACCACCCTGTTGTTGAAAAAATTGTCCAAAAATTGTAAATATATTACACTTTTGCCAATTCAGTTGTAAACTTTTCAATTTTGTCCATTAAGTCTTAAATATTTTCACTTCTTATCAATTAAGTCCATCCAACTAATTTTGGCTAAAAATCACTGAAGTGGATGTCAATAATGTCACATAGTATTGTCAGCGCTGACGTGAACAAATTTTAATAATATTTAAAAATTTTAAATTTTTTATTATTTTTCAGATTTTTTTCTCTTTTTCTCCTTTTTTTTCTTTCTTTTATGCTTCTTCTTCTTCCTTTTTCAGGTGGCCAGCCACCAACCATGCTGGGCCAATTGGCCTCACCTACTACAGGTGAGGCACGGTCAAGCGAGACCCGGAGATGATCGGCCTCGCCGAGCCAGATTTGGCAAGGCGGCCTTGCCAGGCATTTTCGGCCTTCGCCAGGTGAGGCCACCCTAGCCTAGGCGAGGGCTAGCCTCACCCAATTTGCCTTGAGTGAAGCCAACCCTCGATGGGCCTCACCTGGATGGGTGAGTCCCAGTGAGGACTCCCTTACCAAATCAACGAGGTTGCCCTAGCTTGGGCGAGGCCAACCCTCGGCGAGCCTTGCTTGGGCAAGGGCTTCCCTCATTGAGGCTCGCCCGGTCGTGCCTTGCTTATGGCAAGCGAGGCCATTTGGCCTAACATGGCTAGTGGCTAGCCACTAGCAAAATGAAGAAGAAGAAGCAAAAAAGAAAAAAAAGAAAAATATCAAAAAATTCAAAAAAATTCAAAAAAATAAAATATTATTAAAATTTGTCCACTTCAAGACCAAAAGTCCTACATCACATTGCCAACTTCCACATCAGCAACTTCGAGCTAAAATTGGCCAAATAGACTCAATTGGTAAGAGTGAAAAGCTTTAGGACTTAATCGGCAAAATTGAAAGATTTATAATTGAAATGGCAAAGTATAATAGGTTTAAGAATTTTTGAATAATTTTCCGCCCATTGTTGATAAAGTGCATAATAAGTTAATTGTATATTTAATAACATTTTTGTTCTAGGAACAATTTCTTTTTAGAAATAGTTTTTTTTTTTTCTATTCCTTAGAATAGTTTCGAGTAAAAGAACGCGTTGATAACTATACAAAATTTATATTCTTAGAATAGAAAAAAAGAACAGAATGCAATCTACAAACAAAAATTATTTTTGACGTGTAATTTCTTTTAATTTTTTGAGAATTTCTTTTCTTTTTTTTTTTTTTCCTCCCTTCTTCTTCCTCCTCCTTTAGTCGGTCTCTAGTGATGGCCGGCAGCAACCGGTGGCAACCGACGGACCAGTTAGAAGAGGAAGAAGAAGAAGAAGAAGAAAAGAAAAGAAAGAAAATGACTTATTTAAAAAAAATTTTTGAGAATAAGAAGCAATTTTTTCTACTTCTTGTTTTTATTTCAAATTTATTCTTTGGCCATTTTTCTATTTTGAGAAATAGAAAAATTAACTAACTTTGCCAAATGAATTTACTAACGTTACCAAATGAATTTATGTTCTTTTTATATTCAGGGGAACAAAAGAACATAAAAAAGAGGGAAATGGGAACATTAACAACCAAAACCTAAATGGGTGGAAAGCTGAATATCTCTGCCTGGTAGAATCACCCTAGTTCAGTCTATTATTATGACTATCCCATTGTATGCGATGCAAGTAGCGAGGTTACTTGCTATAACGCATGAAGCAATAGAGAGTGCTGAAACTTTGTTCCGAAAGATGTTCAAGGTAAACTTTGCCAACCAAATAACTGTGGAGGGTCTTCATAAAAAAGATAGTAGTAAAACTTTTTTAATGAAATTGGCATGGAAGTTAATTTTGAAACCAACTTTAACATGAGTATCTTTTATTCAAGACAAGGACAAATGTTGTGAACTAGTACCATTTACTCTACCAACTCGTACTACCCATCCTTTACTTGGGAAAGCTCTCACCAAAGTTGGGCGAAATGTCTTAGAGGATATAAAATGCATAGTGATTAATGGGCATCCAGTTAAATTATGGATGGATAATTGGGTTGTCGAGGTTGGTCCACTGACCCACTGGATTCTTCCATCTTCTACAACTCAAGACCTTGATTATAATGTTCATGATTTCATTTGCAAAAACCAATGGAACCTTGCAATCCTAATAGGTATTTTACCCCCAATCAATTTTGATGTAAATCCACTCAATGTCTCCACCCTCTGATTGTGCTGAAGAGGATTTGATAATTTGGGGTAGCAATAACAATGGTTCCTTCAGAAGCTTACGAATTAATTACACCGACACAATAAATGTCAACTAATCGACTATGGAGTTTAGTATGGAAATGGGATGGGCCACAAAGAATCAAAAGCTTCTTGTGGTTGGTCTCCCACTAGTGTCTCGCTAATGATGAAAGATTTCAACGTAAATTGATAGCACATTCTTGCTATGCGGTGTGCCCACACTCTTCAAAGACAATTTTGCATGTATTCAAAGATTGCAAGTACGAAAAGGCAGTTTGGCAAAAGATTCTACCTACAAATTTTGGGAGTGACAAATCTATTTGATTCATCAATGAGGGTTCAAGATAATCAGTCGCTTAGGGTGCGTTTGGTAACATTTCGTTTAAAAATTATTCCGAAACGAAATAGAAAAAAAGTGTTTCTATTCCGGGGAACAATTTTTGAACAAAAAAACGCGTTTGGTAAACTTGTTCCGGGAATAAAAAATGAACAGAAACGCGTTTGGTAAATTTGTATTCTTTTTTATTTCTTTTAATTTTTTAATATTTTTATTTTCTTTTTCTTTTTTTCTTTCTTTTTTTTTTCTTTTTTTCTTCTTTTGGCCGGTCGCCGGCCTTGGCCATGGCCGGCGATCGGCCGACGAGGGCCGGCGGCCTCGCCTAGCCACGGCGAGGCTCGCCGACCCCGGCGAGGCCGAGCCTCGCCGGGGGCCGGCGACGCTCGCCTCGCCTCGGGGGGCGGCGATGCCCGGCGACGCCCCGGCAAGGTCGCCGGCCCTCGACGGCGTCGCCGGCCCTCTTTGGCCGATCGCCGGCCATGGCCGAGGCCGGTGACCAGCCAAAGAAAAAAGAGAAAAAAAAAAAAAAAGAGAAGAAAAAGAGAGGAGAGAGAAAATGTGTTTTTAATTTTTGTTCCAGAAACAAGAAACAAGTTTTTTTTGTTTCTTGTTTCTGTTCCAAAAGTGTTCCCGGGAACAAAAAAATAGATTTGGAACAAAAACGCAAACAAACGCGCTATTTCTTTTTTGTTCCCTTAACAAAAAACACAAAATCTGTTTATAAAAAAAAAAAAAAAAAGAACATTACCAAACAACCCCTTATTTATGCTATTACTTGTTGGCATTTTGAAATTAGAGGAATAAACAATTATTTGAGAAGGATTTTTATCTTACCAAAGAACCCTTATGCTTGATTCTATATTATGTTAAGAATATTATATCAACTCAACTGACAAAGTATAAATTGTCTCCTCAAAGGGAAAAAAGAGATAAGCTTGTGAATTGGACTACAACTCCAACTAGTTGGGTCAAGCTCAATACTAATGGGGCCTTTAATGGCCACTTGGGCCTCGCTTCAGGTGGGCTTTTGCATAATGAATCACGTAGCTGGCTTGCTAGATTTGCTTAGACTATGAGAGTGTGCTCTTCGCTCAAAGGAAAATTTGGGGTACCCTTTTGGGTCTTAAAATGGCTATTTCTTTGGTTATCTCTAAAACTTATTATGGAAGTGAACTGCAAGCTGCTATGTTACTCCAGAATTTAACTCATGCTCTCAACTTTGTTGACACACTCATTTTTCAGTTTCAGAATCTTTTAATATATTTCTAGCATGTCAAAATTTTGCATAATTTTGGGGAAAGAAACTCATACTGACCAACTAGCAAATTGAGTCATTCACTCTTTTGATGCCAATGTGACCTTAATTTTAAATAGGCCACTAATAGGCTATGAAGCACGGACACATCGCCGGAGCTTTCGTGTCGTGTCCGACACGTGTCAGAGCGTGTCGGACACCTCGACACGCTCGGACACGCGTTGACCACGTGTCGGATTTTTTAACACGTGGTCAACTTTTCTCAACATGCTCCAACGCACGTGTCCAAGGGAGAGGATCATTGAAGAAGATGATGGAGGGTGGAGGTGAGACCGGGGAGTGGAGGCAACGCCGCGACGGCGAGGGAGGGCCAGAGGAAGAGCAGGCGATCTAAAGGCCACGATTACGACGCTACGATGGAGGGCCGACGGTGAGGCTTCAAAGATGTTTGAGTTTCATTGATATGCTTAGATATCTTCTAGTACTCCTCATCCACTTCATCTGCGACTGATCGAGGTCAGGCTCTTGCACACCAAAGATGGAGTCAGGCCGGAGGTATCGTCGCCCTTGATTCTGCGAACCCCCTTCTCCTCCAACGTGAGAGCGTGCAAAGGGAGAAGAAGACAACTTGGGGGTTGATTGATGGGGGCAGGGGGGGAGCAGGTGGGGTCGTGGGGGGAGGGGAGAGAGAGATTAGGGAAGAAATCAAAATGGGGAGAAAATATTGGAGAAAATATTGGGTGCCCAAATTTTGGGGGTGGCGTGAGGGATTTTTTTTTGGGGTGGCATGGGGGATTGAGAGAGAGGAATGGGGGAGGGCAAATGATTTTTGGGGATGAGCGTATAGAGGAAAAAAAAAGAGGAAAATAATTTTGAGAGTTTTTTAGGGGAATAACTTTTGAGCAGTAAAGTTATTTTTGTTATAAAAATAAATAAATGAGTTAAAAAATGATTTCAAAAATAAAAATATTGAATGTTAAATAATGCTAAATTTTGATGATTATAAAAGATCATAGATTTATTTAAATAAAGTTGATTACATTTTTTGTTAATCATTAGTTTTATCCATAATTTTTGTTAAAGTTAAAAATATGTTCTCAAATATGATTAAGCATTAATTATGAATATATCTTTCAAATTTTCTATGAATATATTTATTAACATTATTAATGCAAATTCATTATAAGTTCTTGTTATTTATTTATTTATTTGTGAATTTGAATCAAATTAATTAAAACTAAAAATATTTATTCAATAATAATGTGTCCCAACGTGTCAAAATTTTCTATTTTTGAGAAATGACGTGTCGGCGTGTCGTGTCGTGTCGTGTCGTGTTATATATCCGTGTTGCGTGTCCGTACTACTTAGATGATAGATTTGATTTCTTTATTGATAAAAGATCAGGATGAATATAGTTTCATTATAAGAGTTCTGGTGTAACATTTGGGTTTCGCTCCTTTCAATACTAGAAAAATAAAATCTGCAATCATACTCTCCCATCTACGAGTTCAATGGGAAAGTCAACTACAAGAATGGTTAATAAAGGAATTTAGATTCTTTGTCTTGAAAAAAAAAAATTATTTTTGGAAAAACTCTTTTTATTGAGGACCCACAAAGGTGGACAGATAAATCAAAGAAAAAGATATTTTGTAATCTCCGCCCCTATTTTGAATGGAAAGTTAGTTAATTTTTTTAAGAATTAATACCTTTAAAAAAAATCAAATGGATACACTTGTGATCAATTTATCCAAAATTAACTTTTTGATCATCTAAAATCTCAAACCGATGCATATGTGATAAATTTATCTCAAATTAATTTTTTGACCGTTAAAAACCCCAAATCAATACACTTGTAATAAATTAACCTCCGTTAGTTTCCATAAAATTTAAATGTTAAATTTGCTAACCTAGATGACACATGGTAACATAGTATGGTGGTGTGGCAAGTCCATGTAGAAATTCATAAGGTAAATATCACGAGAAATCTCAAACTGGTACACATATGACAAATTTAACGGTACTTCTATAA
Source organism: Eucalyptus marginata (assembly GCA_014182565.1). Lineage (NCBI taxonomy): Eukaryota > Viridiplantae > Streptophyta > Magnoliopsida > Myrtales > Myrtaceae > Eucalyptus > Eucalyptus marginata. The sequence goes on from CM024592.1 coordinate 54,738,134, forward strand.
TATATTTAATGTGCACTAGTGACAATTTTGAGATTTTTCTTGACATTAACCCCATAGATTATGTCAACATAACATGTCACCATATGTTATCTAGGTCAGCAAATTTAATAGTAAAATTTGACGAAAGTTAATAGAGAATAAATTTATCACAGGTATATTAATTTGGGATTTTTAATGGTAAAAAACTTAACTTGGGATAAATTTGTCATATGTGTATCAGTTCGGAACTTTTTTAGAGTATTAATCATTTTTTTAAATTGAGTTTAATTATTACTTAGTAAGTACAAGTGAAAAAAGGGTGTTTTTGTCACCGTATGAAAAAACATGTGGCTCTAATCAAAATTGAAGGCGGAAATTGCGCCCCCCCAATATCAATTGTAAAGAAAATGGACAACAGAAACGCAGTTGATGTTCGGTCGGAGTTTGACAATGAATGTTGTTTGGCATATGCAGTTGCTGCATTGTATTTTGCTTGGAGCAGTCTAGCAGATGCAACAATCTTGATTAGTGTCGACGAAATTATTCTCTCTGGCTCATCCCAAAAAAAATAAAAATTATAATAATGATAATTAAAAGTAAATATAAATAAAATACCAATATCCCATGACCCATCTGAAAACAAAGGCTCCAAATGCTTCTGCATTGTTGTCCTCATGATAAAATTAAAACAAATTCCTAGCAAATTATGTTAAACAAAATGCTATGATCAATCCCAGAAATAAATAAAATATTTGACAACAAGCAATGGACCCACAAGCTCGAGACTAGGGGCTCCGCCGGCCAACCAGTAAGCCCTGCATTATCACTCTTTGGCTTCCTCCTTGGCGATCGCTTCGGCTGGTTCGGTTTTCTTCTCGGTGGGTTCCTCCGCCGGAGCGGGTGAAGATTCAGCTGCTTTCTCTTTCTCGACAGCAGCAACGGCAGGGGCCGGTTCTTGCGGTTCGGGTGGCTTGGTCTCCGATTCCTCTGTTTTGGGCTGGGGTTCCGACGACGGCTCCAGTGGCTTTGTCGTCTCGGAGGACGTCACTTCGCTTCCTGCTTTGGCCTTTTGATCGTCCTGCGAAGGATGAGCAGATGGGTTTATCTCCTCAATCCATTGACAAATCATGAGAACTCGTCCTTGTCAAAAGTATTAGTCACCTCTTCGTCATCATGGGGTCGACGTTTACAATAACAGGATCAGGATTCGACTTCTCTCTCTCGTTTAAAACAAATTATTTCCCCCAAGAGCGATGACAGCAAGACGAGCAACGCTCCAAGAGACAGGACAAGGACCGAGAAACGCGTTGCTACTTTTGTCTCCCAACGCACGATAAGGACATAGTCCGAGGGAAAGAAACAAGACATGACAGTGAAATCGCGACGTGCAGGCCAGTAAGAGACGACAAGAGAGCTAAATCGGTGGGTCCGTCGACAGCGAAATCGTTCCATCTCTCCAAAGCTATGGGAACAGTGCAGAGAATGTCTTTGGATTCCTTGCATCGGTCGAACCTAGCCGGAGATCCTTAGCGAAAAGATCTCCGATGTGCGTGGAGGCGTCAGATTACAAATATCTTCTCCTGGCCTAATCCCCAAGTCTTCTTTTGTCATCGACCCGTTTAAAGAAGAGATTAAGACTAAGAACATGGAAGGATTCGGACCTAAACCAATCGCTCAACCAAGACAAGAACAGCAGGATCTTGCTTCTCGAAACTCTTCTGAATATAGCGAGACTAGGAATGATGTATTTGCAAGAATCAAAATCTAAATTCGAAGGAACGCGAAAAGGCGACATAAGCGAAAAGAGGGAGAGTCTCATGAACTGAAACTAGGTCATTTACCTCATCGAGCAAGAGACTCAAAGAACGGGGTTTATTGTCTCCTTCCACATCGACCACCTCCTTTACACTCTCGCTCTGCTCTGCTTCAGCCGCGACCACCACCACTTCCGCTTTCCCTGTCTCCACCGTGGTCTCAGACTCTGCTCCTGCCACAACCTCCTCCGGTGTCGGAGCTGGAGCGTCGACAGCGGCCTTGTCGGACATCGACACCTTCGGCTTCGTGGCGCACGCTCCCATCTCTTTCTCTCTCTCTCTCTCTCTCTCTCTCTATCTCTCCCTCTCTCTCTCTCTCTCTCTCTCTGAGAAGCTCTGAAACAGAGGAGGGGGGCTATGGAGGATTTTATAGTCCGGCCTGGGCCGATTCAGAGTGGGACTTGAATATATGATATATTTTGGAGACAGAGAAACAGAGGAAGTTTAAAAACCTGGGAGGGTTCTATTTGATGGTTGGTAGCTGCTTTGCAAGTTCTTTTGTGCTGGATGTACACTAGACCTAATAATGGAGGCTTGACAATACAGCCTGTTAACAATAGGGAATTTATTTGGCTTTTCACAGGTGTTTAAATTAGAATAGAGATCAAACTTTATTTTATGCACTTCACGATAACTTATCCAAGCACAAAAAATGATAGCCGTGTTCTAGGTGAACAGTACTAGATATAAAATACTAATGTTAATCAGCTATATCAACATCTTAATTGATGTGACGGACAGCATTGACAAGTGAATTATATTAATATCTGGCAATGTTTTATTACATCACTCGAAGTATCGATCTATAGATTAGTCTTTAAAGTATTTTAGGTGTTTTGTATTTTCTAGGTATGTTTGGCACAACATGAAGGAATAATTCGTTAGCTAGGGGACCATAGAAAATGACCCGTCATTTCGCGGTACCTTATGGCCTCGTCTTTTTCGCGTTGTCTTCTGCCTTTGTATTGTATCCTTCATGCGATTTAGGGAGGTGGTGGTGCATGAGAGTCCATGGGAAACTGGCTAAGCAAATTATCTTCTTTTGGCATCGAAGCTCAAAGGGTAAATCTGAATAGATAAATTTCTTAAATTAAGAGAATATATATGTGTCGTTTCATCTCAAATGTTGAAACATCACTTGACAACAGATCTTATGTGTTCTTTATATACATGTGACCTCTCTCCACTTAATAGTTTAAGTTTTTAGATTAGATATTTTAACATGTTATTGGAGCCAATAATACCCATTTTGCTGATCCGTGTCCACCCCAAATTTGATTTTTGGGTTGGTTTTTCTAACACGGCAGACAAATTTACATTGTTTTGCACACATAGCAAATGTTATTATCAGACTTGAAAAGGAAAATAGGAAAGAGAAATATGAGTTTTAATATGGTTGGTAGTCAAAAATTATATGTGGGGAATACAAAAACCGTAGCATATCTTGGCCTTAGATTTGTTATCTAATGAAGAGGGTTGATTGCATATAGAACTTGCAGGCATTTTCATTTGGAGGCAGAACGCACCTATATATGTGTGTGTCCAATTATACAAAAAAACAGAAGAATAGGATGGGATGATATATATATATATATTCTTTTCAGGGATTGACATTGTTTATGTGCAGATCATCAGTTTTTGTCTGGATGTAGTTGGTAGCCGGATTGAGGGAGCATTATAAGGTACATTTCTGGATACATCGCTTCACGTTTGCAACATTATCATATGTCACACCTTGACTGATAAGAACATGTCCACTACATGGCATCTCAAATTAAGTTTGCATGAGATGTCACCTTAATTAAAATTGTATTTGGTTTTAAAAAAAAAAAATGAACAACTTTAAAAATATTTTTCAAAAAATGATATATTACTTATAAAAATAAAAAATTGAAAATTATTTCTAATATCAACCAAATTGTGTCAATAATAAAAATATTTTTCATTAATTAGTTGTTTCAAGCAATATTAGTAATTAATTTTTGAAAAATATTTTTTGAATTATTCATTTTCCGTAAAACAAATAGAGGTTAAGTGAATTGCTAGCCAATCTATTGGGAGTATAACTTTTTAATCAATATAGACCGTCGCTAATAGCATTTTGAAATTGAAAAGTAGAATAATCAACAGTATATTCACATAAAAATTTATTTGAAGCCTCATAAAGTGCGGCCCAACATCTAGCACTTTGCGAATGCCGGCGGGCGATCAAGGAAGTGGCCATATTCATTTCCATTTGGGGAGACTTGATATGCAAAGAATCTTTAGGCTATACATATTTTAGACTGGACACATATAATAAGATTATTTTTTAAAATTATGGGAATAATATAATGTAAGAGGCCAAAGATCAATCTTATTATAAGAGAAAAATATATAAAAATACTTTGCAAGTGTGGTGTCCAAATAAATGTGTCGTGCGTACCATTCAACAAGAGCTATATATACATTTTTTAGCATCACCTTTTTCCTATCATATTCTATTTGCGCGGTTTGATCCTTGGTGTCTACCAATAGGTTATGCGGTTAAGAAAAAGGTGATATTACTCCAACCATAAGCATTAATTTCAATGACACCACTTATATTTCACGACGCTCACTTTTATGCCATGATAATTCACATGGGCATATGATTGGACGATACTTTTAGGGCCCGTTTGGTAATTTGCCAATTATTGACTATTTATGTTCTTTTATTCCACGAAAAAAAAAAAAAAAAAGAAACAGAAATCTAGTTGGTAATGTTAATTAATTTTTCTACTCTAAGGAACAGATATGTTCACGGGAAGAGGTTTGAAATAGAATCAACAAATAGAAAAAAAATTCTTTATTCTTGGAAACAATTGTAGAATCAAGCCATTTTCTTCTCTCTTTTTTCTCTTTTCTTTTCTTCTTATTATGTTCTTCTTCTTCTTCTTCTTCCTCTTCTAGCCCATCGCCAAGCTCAACGATGACTAGCAATTGGCCAAAGATGAGATTTGGCGACCTCACCATGGCTAGATGAGGTTGAGCATCGTCATGGTTGAGCGAGGTCAACCTCACCTTGGTTGGGTGGGCCTCGACCTCACCTAGATCTGGGAAGGCACAACCTCATTGGTGGTCAACAAGGCTCTCTCAAGGCCATACAAAGTTGCCGGCTAGAGGCAAAAGAAGAAGAGAAGGAAAAAATAAAATAAATATAAAAAAAGAAGGAAAATCTCATAAATTTATTTAAAATTCAAAATTGTACAAAAAAAAAAAAATCTAAGGGTCTTACCAAACGAATTTCTATTCTTTTTATATTCGGGAATGGTATAATTACCAAACACATTCAAATACTCAAAAACTCATCTAAGAATAGAATATTTTTCTGATCAGAAATTATTCTCGAAAACATAATGGTTACCAAATAAACCCTTAGCCATTTTACTTAGGTCAACTAGGACTCATTGGGTGTTACCTTTAAATTGCCAAAAATGGATATTCATATCTCGATTTTGGTCTATATAAAGTCAAAGAAGGCCGTATAATTAGCATGGTTTTTGCATCTGGCGACTTCCGGAAAAGGGTGCTAGGATCGGTTTTCTTCGATTTGAAAGATATTTTGCGCTGGCGATGTATCCGGTATAAATCATTTTCTTAATCACGCATTTCCGTCACTATCCAAGCCTTAATTAGGGAGGGCCCCCCCACCTAATGCCCATATCACATGTCGCTTGCATACGTGAAAGGAAAGCGACATGGCATTTACTTGCTTTGGAGAAGATGAGACTGAATTTATATAACAATTTTCAACGAGAAGTGTAATTCAAAGGTGCATTTGCTTGGTGATTTTTTTTTTTTTTTTTTGCGAATTAATTTTCTAAACGTTCACCCTTTTAGTTCGTTTAAAATGATTAGTCAACCAAAATTCATTTACAGTAAAAAAAAAAAAATGTGTGCTTAAAGTCAGAAAAATGAATTCCTTAATTTGAAAAGAGGAAAACATTTTTTTTGGAAAATGATTTCCTATAATGCACTTTCCTTCGTTATGATGTTTATTCTCAAAACAAACACATCCTAACATAAGACTATGGTGAACTAGCTAATCAGTGCATCTACTGTGTTATCTTTCGGCTTCATACATTACCAAATGACATTTGCACAAGCAAGTTAGAATTTAAGGTCTATTTGTTAAAAGGAAAGCTGTTTCTGAAAGTTTTTTTTTTTTTTCTGACTTTTTCGACATTTGGATGATAGAATATAATCGATCTATGGAATCATTATGCATGGAATAAAAACAAACTCAAATGGTGGGAAAACGACTTCCCTTTTTATAAGAAGAAAATAACTTTTTCTAAATCACTAAATAGATGAAAATTAATATTAGAAAATACACTTATTTATTATAAAATTTTCAGTAAGATAAACGCACCCTTAATCCCCGTTTATCTCACAATGTTATGAACGAATTGTAAAGGAGGCCTCAAAGGAGGTGGCTAATTTGAGGTTTAAGATCCGCGAGCTGGTTTCCTTTGATCGTACGCATCCCAGCGAACGAACAATCATCATTGAAAACCCGAGAAGCCCTACTAGTCGAACGATTAATCTGGTGGCTAAATCGCACCATCCCATGAAAGAAAAATGCTCTTCCCGACAGGAAAAAGCCAAGACAGGTATGTTCTCAGCGCATCAGAAGACAAGTGATAATCCTCCTGTCTTGATTGATTTATGCCAAATTGGGAAAGTTCGTAGGTAACCACCGCCTCTGGACAGATTGGAGCATGTGACGAGACAAATTACATTAAAGTTAACAAATTGTCTGCACAAGCAATCTTGAAGAAGAGAACTTCACCAGTCAATAGAATGTACATGAATCAATGTATTTGAACACTTTTTTGTGGGAATTATTGATTATTTTTCCTGACCTGCGAAATAAATCATCGGTTGAAAATTGAAAATAAGCATCAATGTTATAACGAGAGGTCATCACAGCCATAGATCCCCGTCGACGAAGGAGATGTTGAGAAAAGGTAAAGCTTGAGTATCGTTTAGTCTCTGGACATATGGTGCTCTTAAGCTCATGTTAGCTCCTGCTCCTGAGCAATTATATTCTCCATAGAATATCGTCCTGCATTTTAATTAGAAGCCCGGTGAAAAAGTTGGTAATCGATCAACCACTCAACTTGTTAGAGGAAAATGATGAATCATGGTGTAGATAATTTGTGCTAAGGGTCGCGATCATCGTTCCGATGCTTACTGGTCTCGAGCGGCATCATTGAAGTCGCTCCAGCCCTCGGGCGCGATGATGTCGGTCATGGTCGTGAACACGAAGACAACCCGAGAGAACGGCCTCCATGCCCGGCCAAGCCATATTCTCCCCGTGCCCCCGATGCTGGCGTTCAGGAATGCAAAGCCCGTGTTCTCGTCCTTGGAGGCTCGGCCGTGCGCCGTGACCGCCCCGTTGATCACCTTCTGCCCCGGAGGCACTGGGGCCGCAATGGAAATCAGTTGGCAGTTCTGTGATTCAATGGAAAGGTCATCCTAGAATCATTGACATTGCTTTGGGGCCACGTAATTTACGTAACGAAGGACTCCCGTACCTCGTACAGAGACCTCGCGTCGCCAAAGATGAAGTCGATAGAACCTTGGATGTAGCAATCCCGGAAGTAATGGCGGCCCCTATCGTCGTGGAGCGTGTCTTGGGCTCCGAAGAACCCGCAGCCCCAAAAGGAGGCTTGGTCGCCCGCGATTCTAATCGCCACCGCTTGCGCTCCGACATCTCCAGGGTTCGCGATCGGAGCAACATTCTAAAGCGGTAATGCATCTCAATTACAATCGCAGTCGCAGCATAGCATGAACATAGATTTCCTAAAATTCGATCTGGTATCTCACCATGAAGCTAATGTTCCTCGCCATGAAATTGTTCGAGAAGACTTGCACAGAGCCGCTATAGAACGTTCCGCCCGAAGAATTAGCCGTGCCGTTCCAGGCGATCGCAGTCGATAAGTATCCTTGTCCTTGAAACGTAATGTTCGGCCTCGTCCTCAGGACGGTCACCTTCTCGCTGCCAGAACAAACGATCGATTCACCAGATTACGATCACCATTGTCTAAAGGGAAGCTAAACGGCTAACCAAATTATTCTTACTAGTAAATGCCGCTGTTGATCCAGATCACGGTCCTTTTCTGACTGAAGTTGCCAGCCGCATCCACAGCCGCTTGGACCGTGGTGAAGTTGCAGCACCCGTTCCGGTCCACGCAGAGGGTCACCGTCGTGTTAGTCTCCGGAGGGGGAATGTCGGGTGGGAAATTGTCGCAGATGGAGACCGTCCTCTGGCTATCACCAGGGTGCTTGTGGCGGTGCCGGTGGTGACGGCGGCCGAGGTGCCACCCGAAAAGGGGCGAGAGACCACTCGACAGATGGGTAAAGAGCTCTGCATCAAGGGAAAGATCTCTAAGGGAAGAGAGCAAGACCGGGAACGTGAAACCGGTGGAAGCGAAGACGGCGAGAACAGTGATAAGGACGGCAAGGCATGTCTTTTTGGACCCCATTGCCGCGATGGGTGGCGAACGATTGATCGAATTTGAGGAGGTTGGTGAAAGGGGGCCGGGTTATATGAACTGGTGAAGAAAATGCAAGAGACATGCTCTTGAAGTGCACGGATTGTTTGCATGCCTTGCAAATCACCCTGTCCCTTTTAATCTTGTAAACTCAAGAAGAAGAAAAACAGCAATCTTTACTACCAAACTTCGAAAGCTTGAAGAAGAAACCCAGAAACACGTTCCTATCAATCTCCTTAACCGCCATGAAAATACATCACATCAGAAGAAAAGCCCAAAGGAAAGGAAAGCTAGAAAACGCCTAAAGCTTCAATCTTTTTTCTCCCTACTGTACTCTCCATAGTAACGAAAAGGGCTTAAGGAGCAGCAGCCGTCCTTCAAGCCCTCTCGCCCCGGATCCGCCTCGCGAGCTGGATGTCCTTGGGCATGATGGTGACCCGCTTCGCGTGGATGGCGCACAGGTTGGTGTCCTCGAAAAGCCCCACCAGGTAGGCCTCCGCCGCCTCCTGCAGCGCCGAGACGGCGGTGCTCTGGAACCGGAGGTCCGTCTTGAAGTCCTGCGCTATCTCCCGCACCAGCCGCTGGAACGGCAGCTTCCGGATCAGCAGCTCCGTGCTCTTCTGGTACTTGCGTATCTCCCGCAGCGCCACCGTCCCGGGCCTGAAGCGGTGCGGCTTCTTGACCCCGCCGGTGGCCGGGGCCGACTTCCGCGCCGCCTTGGTGGCGAGCTGCTTCCTCGGGGCCTTGCCGCCGGTGGACTTCCGCGCCGTCTGCTTGGTTCTCGCCATTTCTCCGGAGCTTCTGCTGCTATAGAGAGAAAAGTGAAATTTGATGAGTGATTTGAGAGCTGAGCTTGAAGAGATTGCAGTGATTTTGGAGGGTTTCGTGGAGGAATTTATAGGACAGGAACAGAGGTTTGAAATTTTCGGGGGGTCCGATGAAAATTTCGGAGGATTTGGCGGGCGCGGTTTGGGAATTAAATGGCGGCCGTTGATTGAGGGACCAAATGGACGGAGCGTGTTTCGGGTCAGGCGAAGCACGCGGATTGCCACGCTGGCACGGCCCTGATCTGTTATTCTTTTGTTTTTATTGTTTTTTTGTTTTATTGTTTTTTTTTTTTGGTGTTGGTTAGCCCGTTATGTTTAATTGCTTTATTCTTTATGTGTTTATCGATTAAGGATGACTTCGCTAGTGATTAACCTATGCATTTGGCATAACAATGACAGTTGTAATTACCAGAATCAAAATTTTTCTCGACTTAAAATTTACTTTCGCATTAATTATCTCTTAACTAGATCCAACAAAACTAATTCCCTTTTTATTGAGGATTTTGGTGGGTCGGGCCAAGTCTGATTTGGGTTGGGTCATAAAGTGTCCAATCCAAATTAACCCATTAATCCATTTATAACAAATTTATGCATGTAAATTTTTTAGCCATACCCAACCCGATTTACATTGTTAACACATTTTCATATTTAACTCAATTTAAGAAAAATTATTCTTATGATTTTTTCAAAGATTATATTTTTAAAATACTTCCAAATCTAGGAAAGCTTATTTCTTATGATATATATAAAAGGTATTGTTAAAACACTTTCATTCGATACAAATGTAGTGGACAATTTTTATAATTTTTTTTTTTTAAATTGAGGCTCTGTTTTTTAAAATTTTTTAGGGAATCATTTTCTAGGAAAATAATAATATTTTTTGTATTTATTTAAAGTTTGAAAAAAAACTAAAAAATATTTTTCATTTTTTGGTGTGAAAAATCTAATTTGATTTTTCTTTGTGCATTCCTTTTAATATTTTTATTATTTTAATTTTAAAATATCAATCTTTTAATTATTTTTATTTTTAAAAATTGAATTTTTAATTTTCTTTTCTTTTCTTTTTATTTTTTCCTTGTTCGTCGATTGGTGATCAACCATGGTGACAGCCAACAAGCCTAAGCTTGTCCAATTCCAGTGAGGTAGATCAATGAGCTCAAGCTCGCCCAAGGCTAGTGAGCTCAACCTTCGTCGACCTCATGTAAGCTTGTCCCTCGCTTGGTTGGCCATCACCATTGCTATGGTTGGCCACTGGCCAAGGAAGATGAAAAGAGGTAAAAGAAAGAAAAAAGGGGAAAATTAAAAATTAAAAAAATAATTTTGATTTTTTTAAATTATTTTGTAAGGATGAAGAGGGAGAGATAGTATGGGTGAGTTTAGTGGTTGAAAATGGGTTATAAACTCAACCCATTTAAGACTTCACTTATTTTAGCTTTTAGAATTTTAAGCCTTTTTAAGGTAGGCTCTTCAAAATTGAGTGACTAATTTATCTTTTAAATTGGTCATATGTGAGTTTAAGACCCATCTTAACTGGTCTAAGTAAAGTATAATAAATTCACATGACCGAGGAAATATTAATCATAGTATTATTTATTATCACGTGTATATATGGCTTGGCAATACCCTATAGCTTTCAATAATATTTTCCCACCAAAATTTTAATTAATTGAAAGAATAGCTAAACGTTGTGTGCCATACATTAGGCTAGTTTTGTGACTGAACAATGAACATACTATGTTTACCTCTAATTAAGGTATCTCATGTCTCGAGCAAAAAGTAAGTCTCAATTTAAAACAACAATCAATTTTGATCCGTTATGACTATCATAAAGAGAACAGGACATCTCTCAACTAATTCATGCAACTGATGGCCGATCTCGCATTCGGACATCTTCCATATAAAATTCTCCTTATGATTAGGGTTTCTAACAGACATTCTCTAATTCCATACCCCCGATTCAATCATCTCTTCCATCTTGTATCCACCATGCTTCTCCTAGTGTTGCAAAGCTTACTCCCATGCCTTCACGGATCAAAATTAAGTTGGATTGCACATTATCTATTATAGTAGCATGTTATGAAGAAGCAGAAATAAAAAGGAAGAATTATTAGGAGTAATAATAACACATATAACAATTAGTTACAAAAAACCTTATCGTATCTTCTGAATTCCTCGGTCTATCATTGGCAATATAGGTTGAATAACAATTATATATAACATCAGATTAGAACTATTCAAGGCATGCAATTCAAAGCCCTTTTCGTTCCCTCACCTAAGCATGATATATACATATATTCTTCATTATTTGCTATTACAAATTCGGTTTTCCAACTAGAGCCTTGAAATATGGCTTGCTTCTGTTTCTAGCCCTAGCTAAATGTAGAAGCAAACCGAGCCGCGGCCCATGAAATAAAAGCTCCCGTCAATTGCTACAAGCTAGGCCTCGGCTCAAGGCCATCGAGCCGCGCGTGGACTGGCCTGAGTGTTGGACCCCGCCGGTAGAGCTCAAACAATGTACCAACGGGATCGTTCTCTCCCTCCCCAATGGACAGACCAATTTAGGGGCCTGAGTTTTGCCGAGCCATCGTTGTCGTTACTCCCGCGTGCTGCCTTGATGTTATGCACTTCTATCTATACCCTTGATTTCCTATATCTTTTAGGATTACCATTTTCTCTTCCTTGATTAATTCTGATCGATTGTAATTGATATTTTAGTATATTTCTACTTTAGATAATCATCTACAATAGCTTATAAACAGATTTGTGTACTCTTCAATATGATGTATCGAAATATGCATAAATTTCATAATTTTATTTTCTGCATTATTCTCATCTTGGTATCAAAATCATTATTATTTGAGGAAGTGCATATAGAGTCCATTTCACATAGGTCTTTACGATGTTAACCGCATCAACCACGTCGCTCATGTTAGCTTCAGTTTTTGTTCCAAGATTTTTCCATTATATTATTTTGGAAAATGGATGCCGCCATGAGACTCACCACCCTTAGTTGAGTTAGATTCGAAAATTTCATCCTGAACAGATGCCTCCACACTAGAGGTGGCAAATGGGTGGGTCGGGTCGGGTATGGGTAGGTCGAAAATGGGTCGACCCATATTTGACCCATTTAACCCGTTTTTGACCCATATTCTCAGTAGTGTAAATCTAGTGACCCATACCCGACCCGACCCATACCCGACCCATATCCGACCTGACCCGTATTGCTAAAACCTATTAATATTCTAGGAAAACTCACTTCTATTGTATGCTAATTGGATTAAAACTTCAAATTAAATTCAAAATAGTAAATAAAATAAAAATAAAAAGTTAAAAAAAAACCTATAAATTGAAATATTTATAAATAATTAGACTACGCACATGCTTCTCTTATTTGAAGTGAACATATTATTGAATAACTAAAAACTATAACATGAAATTTTTTTAACTAAACCTAAAAAGCTCATTTTTATGATTTTTTTGTAAAAAAAAAAGTATAAAAAGTATTGTTAAAACATTTTTATGCAATACAAATTTAATGAAATTTTTTATAATTCTTTTTAAAATATTTTTAAAAAAATCGAATTTTTATTTTTTTAAAAATATTTTCGATTTTATTTTTTTATTTTTTAAAAATATTTTTATTTTAAATATAAATTTTATTTTTTAATAATTATTATTTTTTTTTTTTTTTTTATTTTTATTTTAAATATAGATTTTATTTTTAATAATTATTTTTTTTCTTTTTTTTTTCTTGCCGACGATTGGCGAGGCCGGCCGTGGCCACGACGACGGCCGCCGTGACCGGCCACGGCGAGATTGAGCTCGCCAATGTCGGCGAGGCTCGATCTCGCAGATCCGGGCGAGGCCGAGGCCTCGCCAATCGCGGGCGAGGGCAAGGCCGAGACTCGCCGGATCCGGCGAGGCTCGAGCTCGTCGGCGTTGGGCGGGGCCTCGGCCTCGCCAGATCTGCGAGATCGAGCCTCGCCCGACGCCGGGAGAACTCGATCTCGAGAGGCTCGGCCTTGCCAACGACGGGTGAGGCTCCGAGCCTCGCCGGATCCGGCGAGCTCAATCTTGCCTAGCTCGTCGCGCCCGGCGGCCACTGTCGCCCGCCTGGTGATCGGCTAAGGGAGAAGAAGAAAAAAAAAAAAGAAAAGAAAAAAAATTGAAATATAAAAATAATATAATTTGGATTTTTTATAAAAAAAAAAACATTTTATAAAATTAAAGAAGGCCATGGCCATGGCCATGGGTTGAAAGTGGGTCTAAATGAGTTATTAATGGGTTATTAGTAATAACCCATTTAGACCCATTTAGTTTTGTGCATTATTTTTGCATTATTTTCTCAAACCCATTTTTGATCCATATTTAACTTTCACTTGACCTATATATGACACATTTAACTAAAAATGGGTTTATGGCCCATATTACCACCTCTACTCCACACGCGCCGCCATGCACCAACTCGTCTCATTGGTTATTTTGCAAATCCTATATCACCACCAGATTCACTGTCCTGTGATGAGTCGAACCACCCAAACGCCTTTTTGAAACTCGGCCGCATGTGCTCTCATGTGTCGCGAGAAATTTCTACGTGTGATATCTACGCACCCATGTGCAAAACACATGGTCGACGCTCCGGGGGCGATTGCCGACATCATCTTGCCACGTCATTGTTGACCATGGACCATGATTAGTATTGATTGTTAGCCGTTGTTTATCGTTGACCAAAAGTTGATTGGTCATTTCTTAAGGCATTTCGACGCCCTGAATTTATTTTTAGTGTTATTTTCTCCATATTAATGTTAGGATACACATGTAAAGAGTTATGTTAAAGAAATCCCATATCAGAGATTTAATATGGTGTAAAATAGTTAATATATCACAGTTAATCCATAACTCATTGACTTAAGCTTTTGAGTAAATATGGGTTTAATTAGATTTATCAACGGGTTCGAACTTGAGCTTTCCCTTGGTGATCTTTCTGTGTGAAGGTATCGAACTTTTGCTGCGCACTCCCAATAAGTGGTGTTAGAGATTATATTGTCGTTTTTGGGTAGGTAGGCGTTTAGGTGTAACAACTTGGGCCCGTAAAAAGTTGATGTAGAAGGATGCCTGAATTAAAAGTGAGCGGACTTGACAATGTGCTCACACGTAAGGAGGAGATTGTTAGGATGTACATGTAAGTGAGTTATGCTAAAGAAATCCCATATCGAATAATTGATGTGGTGCGGAATAATTAATATTTTTTAATTGGCCCATTATTCATTAATTTAAGCTTTTAAGTGAAGGTTGGTCTAACTAGATACATTAACAAGCTTGGACTTGAGCTTTCCCTTAGCGATCTTTTGAGTGAAGATATTAGACTTTTGCTATGCACTCCCAACAATTAGCACTCCAAATACTGGTTTATTGGTATTCCTTATGACTTATATGGTAGTGTTCATAATTACAATCTTCTTTGAGTCTTGGGTAGTGCTGGTTTTGTGCCTCTTCATCCAACCGAATGCACAAATTTAGAACCTCATGCTCGTCTATGTTGCTTCCTTACGTATGACATTAAGTACAAAGGGAATAGAAGTTGGGATCCTGACCCTAACTGTTTCTAGGTGTCTCGTCATGTCACCTTTTGGGAACACAAGACATTATCATATTTTCATCCTTTCGAATCTTCTCCTATGATTTGCATCTTCACCAATCCTTTAGTGTATTTATTCCCTGAAAATGATATAGTTAACTCTACTTTTAAATCTCCATCTTTGGAGTTGTCTTCTTTTAAACTTGATGCAATTACCTCCGATGATATTGCTTCGATAGCTCCTAAAATGTTTGCATCACATGTGGATTCTCCACCCTTGGTCATTCCCTCTTCTCCTATTCATTGTTCCACCCGCATAAGTCATTCTTCTGTACAACTTCATAATTTCCATTTTTAGTATACTATTGCTTCTTTTCACGAACCTTGCACATATAGAGGAATTAGTACTAATTCCTGGCAACAAGCAACGACAAATGAGATGCATGCTTGGGAAAAATCTCATGATTGGGATTTAGTTGATTTGCCTCATGATAAATCTGTTATAGGTTGTAAATTGGTGTATAAGATTAAAATCAAGGCATATGGCACCGTGGATCGCTACAAGCTAAGCTCAGCTAATAGCGAGAGGCTTTACTCAAGAATACAAAATTGACTATGAAGAGACTATTACTCCCGTTGCACACCATTTTGTTTGCAGTCTTCTTGCCGTTGTCGTGGTTAAGTGTTGGTCTCTATTGTAGATAGATGTAAAAAATGCATTCCTAACTCACTAAGGAAGTTTGTATGGTGCCTTCCTTTAATACACTCATCCTCCCGGCCAAGCGTGTCAATTACGTTGAGCATTATATAGCCTGAAACAGGCTTCTCGTGCATGGTATTCCAAGTTTAGCTTAAGCATGGAATCTCTACTCTAGTCCTTATAACCATTCTCCTACATTCGACACACATCTTGTGGATTTATTATGTTGCTCTTGTATGTGGACGACATGATTATTACTAGAGATGATCGTACTGACAGTTCGAAACTCTCACAATTTCCTAGTTAACAATTTAAAATGAAAGATCTTGGGTGGTTCAACTACTTTTTTGGCTTGGAGATTACTTCAAATTCCTCTAGTTATTATTATTTTGAATGAAATGCGCCACTGATCTTATTTCTTGAGTATGGCTCATTTACAATAACATTGCTCTCACTCTTATGAGATCAATGCCAAATTTGATGCTAACGATAGGACTCTTCTTTTGAACCTTACAACCTATCAACAGTTGGTGGATGGATACTCTTATATGTCTCACTATTACTCATTTTTACATTCCGTATGTTGTTCATGTTGTCAATTAGTTCATGACAGAGCCATGAACAACCCATTTTTCTATAGTCCTTCGGATTCTTCATCATAACAACGCTAATTTATTTCATGGTTTTCACTTTTTCACTCATTCTACCTTAAAGATGACAACTTATTTTGATGTTGATTGGCTGGTGACTCCCAAGATTATTGCTCCACTACTGGCTATTGCTTTTTCCTAGGTAACTCTCTTATTTCAAGGCATAGTAAAGAAAGATAACACAGCTGCTCGCTCTAGTTCGAAAGCAAAATATCATGCTCATGACTGATACGGCATCAAAATTATTATGGTTGCGATGGTTATTAAAAGACTTGTAAGTCATTCATAATGGAGGAACCGTCTTTTACTATGACAACTCAAGTGCTATCCAAATAACACACAATGATGTTTTCCATAAGCGCGCCAACCACATTAAAATCAATTGTCATTTCATTTGGTACCATGTGTGTTAGTGCATTGTACGACTTGTCCGAGCTTCATCTATTGACTAGACTATTGATATTTTCACTAAAACACATCCACCTGGGGTTTTTCAAGATTTTTTCTGAACTACAGTTGACTTCTTCTAAGTCACCTTGAGTTTCGGGAGAAGGTAGAGATAATGCCTTGTTTCGTATATCTCTCAATATTGTGTATTACTTCCCTAGTTGATCTTAATTGAGATATTGTTATGTTACTTTAGATAGTCATCTAGTAAAGCTTATGAATAGGCTCATGTACTTTTCAATATGAAGTATCGAAATATAAAGAAATTTTATAAATTTATTTTCTGTATTATTCTTATTTATATCTTTTGGAACAAATTCATGATTTGGGTCAATCAGATAAAATCAAATGGAGGGCTTTCTCTAGGTTTACTGAAGCAGATCGATACGGAACCAGGAAAAGGTCAAAGTCTTATCCAAGCATTACTGTTGTTAAATGTTTCGTTTAGGTAAACCCTTTTTCCACGAAACTTACGGTTATAGCTTTATGTGATGTCTTACGTCGCAAGAGCTTCGTCATCATATGGAATCATACGATGTGAGGAGGGTTGTGATGGTTGGACCCTGACGAATTTAGTTTTGTCGCCACACTCTTGGAAATCATTTGTCTTTTCCATCGTATGAATCATCCAATTGCTGATTCTCTAGTCTGAGGCGTACATGATGTCTTTTAAATTCAGGGTCTTTGCTGGAGTGTAGGATGTTCTGTTCTTTTTGGGGAGGATTTATTCGGCAATTTTAACCGTGCGATTTCAAATATGGCATCATCTCACTCAGAATCCGCGCGGATAGAGAAGAAAATCACTGAATTCTTTGCAAAGAGTCTCCACAGAACACTCAAATCAAGGAAACCAAGAGATAAATGGTTCAATATACCTCTTAGAGAATGCCCAGAAGCGCTAGAGAATCTTGATCTTGGGGGCCAAAGCAATCTCGAACCCGTGGTTGTCGATATTGTACCATAATCGTACACGAGAGAAGAAAATTAATCAGACAAAGGTCTGGTTTTCTCTTTATTATAGCAAATACGTACTGCTCAATAATCCCCTATGGTCGTCCATGACGTTTTCCCGCCGAAATAATTATTTTAAGTTTCACATGTGAATAGATTAAACATTGTCTAGGCAATCCTGACTTTTTGTATCCTATGGTTGTTGAGCATCGAGAAGGCTCTCAATGGCCCTTTGTCGCGTTCCTGGCCGATTGACCTCAGCCATGTGACCGTCCAGAACCAGGCAAGTCCATTCATTGGCCAGTCCTCCCTTCAAGGTATTGTGCGCATGGCTCATGTGGTGGAATTCTTTATTGAGTGCCGGACTGCACTACGTCTCCTTTTAAATAAAGCATCTCGTTCCCAATCAAAGAATGAGTCTCGATTCAACCCGTGACTCTCACGAAGAGAGCAATATTAACTTTTGACTAGTTTGTACACGGATGATCAACCTCATCTTCGAACATCTTTCATGTATCATTCCTCTTGTCAATATGTTCCTCACCCAAATTCTCTGACACTATTGTGGTGATTTGATTATCCCGTCCATCTCGCATCCCTCATGCTTCTTCTAGCATTGCCATGTCTTCATGGATCGGTTTGTCGGACCGTGACACTTTTGCTTTTGCTTGGATATAACTGGTCCTTGCTTTACCATGTCCAATAATAAAAATGCGTATTTGAATAATATTATCAAGAAGTGTACATAAAAGGAATTGCTAGCAATACTAACGTGATTTTTTTAGGGATGACCGATACTTAAACTGAACTTTGGTCTAGGACAAAGCTTGGAAAGATATAATGAGGAGTAAGTGGTCTGAAAAAATTCGAGCTTAAGACTTATTGTTATGATATGATGTAAAATTTTGTAGGACCAAAATTTACTTTATAAAAATTTAAATTGTTAGATGAGAGCATGACTTAATATTTAGATATTCTAACAACTCATAGCATGCACATGTAACTAGTCACGAAAACCTCTCATATCACCCAAATTCCTAATAACTATATGTGACTTCAAATTAGAACTATTCAGGCATGAATACAATAGTCCTTTCGTTCTCTCACCAATGCATTATCCCTGCAACGTGTTTTTCATCTTTTGTTATAACAAATCCGATTTGTAATTATAGCCTTGAAATATTGCTTGCTTCACTTCCTAGCCCCTAGTCAATGTAGCAGCTAATGGAGCCACCGCTAGTGAAATGAAAGCTCCCGTCAATTGCTGCAAGCCGGGCCTCAGTTTGGTGACACGGCTCAAGGCCGTCCAAGCCACCGGAGGAGTGGTCAAGCGTCGGAACACACTGGTGGAGATGAAATCATGCACTGATGAGATCGTTGTCTTCTTCCTCGATGGAGAGACGAATTTAGGGCCTGAGTTTTGCCGAGCCATTGATGTCATCACTCACGCCTACTGTTTTTGTTTATGTTAGCACTTTATTTATACCCTTGATCGACAAAGCAGCCCTTTGTCCATACATGATAGACGTAGCCATATCTTTCAGGACGGGTCAGGGTTTCTGCCGGTTTAGAGAAGCGGGTCGATGCTGAAGCAGGAAGATGTCAATGGGGTAATCTAAGCATTATTCTCATTGGATGCTTCGTTAGGTAAACTGTCCTTCCACTAAACTTGCAGGCATTAGCTTTATGCGATGTCTTACGTTGCAAGAACTTCGTCATCATATGGAATCATACAACGTGCGTTAGCTTGTGTGAGTTAAACCCTAACGACTCTAGTTTTGTCGCCACGCTGTGCGAATCCTTTTCTTTTTCCTTCTTATTCTTTCCATTACATCAGTAAAATATTATGAAATCATTGAGCCTGTAATGAAAACATTAATGGAAAGATAGAGAAGCGTGTTCGTGCAAGTAACGTTTTAAAACAGGAAGTAAACTCTCACCTTTGAGCGTGTAATGAAATAGAAGGGGGTCTGGATAACTATCGACCTAATATAATTAGCTGTGAAGCATTGTCGCCACCGTCGTGCGAATTCTTTTATTTTTCCTATTACATCAGTTAAATAGTATGAAATCATTGAGCATGGAATGTAAACGCTAATGGAAAGATAAAGAAGCATGTTCGTGCAAGTAGCGTTTTAAATTAAGAAGTAAACTCTCACCTTTGAGCGTGTAATGAAATAGAAGGGGGTTGAGATAACTGTCGACCTAATATAATTAGCTATAGCGCAGACACTTAACTACCAGATTTATACGACGTTAAATTAATGGAAGCTGGCGTGAGCTCATGGCGTGAACTCATGGCGTGCGCTGTTAATCAGTTTTCTTTTCTTTCCTCCTCGTCAACCCTTTCTCTTGTTTTTACCACAAATAACAAGTTCTCATAATATCAACTCGTTCTATTTGATGGAGTGATTGAGCAAAGAAATGACTTTAATTAGGGCGCTACATTAAAACCAGTCGCGCTTAATTACAACTCCACATTCATACTCGTTCTTTCATTGGTGTTTAAACCGTTCGTAGATTTGTTCTACTTTTCTAAAGTACATGTAAAGAGAGTTGAATTAGCATGGAAAAAAGAATTTGCGACATACATGTGCGGTGTCACCAACCAATCAAGTTGAGATGGCTTATTAAATTGGTGACACCACATGGCCATGTTGATGTGAAGTTAGCACTACGTTATCCACTTCTAGGGAATGAATTCATATAGATCACCAAAGTTCCAAAGCTAAAGAAGGACAAGATGAGCATATTTGTGCAAGTAGCATGCTGAAAACAGAAAGTCAAACTCCCAAAAATTTGACTCATCGAAGAGAAAGAAGCTGGACGAGATGAGTACGATGACCCGAGTAGCGTTTCTTCCAAGAACTCGCTGGCTTTGGAGATCAAACTGCCATATAAAGTTGTTAATTCCATGCAAACATTGGCATATTCGACCCAGAAAGACAGAATACACTCACTCTAATTGAATAAAGTTGTTAATTCCATGCAAATCTATTCCGATTGATTACATTAAATTACAATTCTTTTGGATGCTAACTAGCTTGCCAGCAATTGAGTGGTCGGTTTCAGCCTCCCCATATAGCCACATCTATATATATGTGTGAGTTCGTGTACACCTATCATATCTTCTTCGTTTTCCCAAAATCCTAGTCTTTTAAACCACCATAGGCCAAGACTAGCCAGCGTGTCGACGGTACTCTGACTGCCGCCACGATGACGAGTTTTGCCACCTTGACCTTTGCCTTACTTCTCATGGCACTAGTCATCTTATGCAATATTATCAAACAAATTTGGTGCAAAAGCAGCAAAGGAAAATCCGAGCCGCTCCCACTCCCTCCTGGGCCCGCCCCGTGGCCAGTGTTCGGCTGCGCCCCACACATGGTCTGGAACAAGCCCACTGCCCGGTGGATCCTTCGTTGGATGGAGGAGATGGACACCGGCATCGCATGTTTCCGCATAGGGAATACGCACGTCATTACCGTAACCGACCCTAAGATCGCCCAGGAGTTCCTCAAGAAGCAAGATGCCACGTTCGCGTCGAGGCCTATCTCGATGGCGGCCCGAGCGTTCAGTGGTGGCTACGTGACCGCTGTCATCTCTCCCTACGGGGAGCAGTGGAAGAAGATGAGGCGGGTCTTGACGTCAGAGATAATATGCCCAGCGCGACACAAGTGGCTCCATGACAAGAGGGCCGAGGAAGCCGACAACTTAGTGAAGCATGTCTTCAACCAATGCAAAAGCCTAGGGCAGGTGAACTTGAGGCATACAACAAGGCACTACTGTGGGAATATGATAAGAAGGTTGGTGTTCAACAAGAGGTATTTTGGCAAAGGAAGGAAAGATGGAGGACCAACCATTGATGAAGAACAACATGTGGACGCACTATTCGATGCGCTAAATTTTCTCTATGCATTTTGTGTTTCGGATTACTTCCCATTCCTGGTGGGGCTTGACCTTGACGGGCATGAGAAGGTAGTGAAAGATTGCACGAGGACTTTTCAGAGGTTGCATGAGCCCATAATAAACGAGAGAATCAAACGACGGAGGGACGATTCGAGTTCGCAGGTCAATAGAACAGAGCCTCAAGACTTGTTGGATGTTCTTGTTATGCTTAAAGACTCACAAGGGAAGCCATTGCTAACGCCTCATGAAGTCAAAGCACAGGCTACGGTGAGAAAATTATTCTTTCTTAGCAAACTATAAGAGGTTATATATTTGGTTAAGACGACTTTGTCACTAAAATTGTACGAATAGAGCCTTACAACTAGCCCAAAAAATCCTAAAGAAGGACTTCCCTCCCTATATACAAAATTACCTATAATGTGTGAAGTCAACCCCCAAAACATCCTAAAGAAAGACTTACCTCTCTATATATAAAATTACTTATAAGGTATGGATTCAGTGTCGTTAAACTGTCCCAAAAGATCCTTAGGAAGATTTTCCTAGAATCCATACATATTTAACTTTACTTTAATTTGCATATTGTGGTTATAAATTAGATTTCAAGTTAACTTAAGATGCAGACGTTTTTGTGCATCTTGACATGCGTAGGAAATTATGATGGCCGCGGTGGATAATCCATCAAACGCAGTGGAATGGGCAATGGCGGAGATGATAAATCGGCCTGAACTCCTTAAGAAAGCCAAAGGAGAAATAGAAAGGGTTGTGGGAAAGGAGAGATTAGTCCAAGAGTCCGATATCCCCCAGCTCAACTACATCAAAGCATGTGCTAGGGAGGCCTTTAGGCTCCACCCAATCGCGCCCTTCAATGTCCGGCACGTCGCCCTGTCGGATGCGGTCATGGCCGGCTACCGTATCCCCAAGGGAAGCCACGTCCTCATTAGCCGGATGGGTCTTGGCAGAAACCCTAAAGTGTGGGACGAACCCCTCAAGTTCAAGCCTGAGCGGCATATCACAAGTGACACCGAGGAAGTCGTGCTCGCAGAGCCCGACCTGCGATTCATTTCCTTCAGCATGGGCCGGCGCGGGTGCATTGCCACGCAGCTTGGGACAACGATGACAGTGATGCTTCTTGCTAGGCTAATCCAGGGTTTTAACTGGAGTCCACTCGCTAATGATTCGAGCATCAATCTTAAGGAGTCAAAGGATGACTTGTCCCTCGCCGAGCCATTGGTTGCTCAAGCCAAGCCGTGCTTGGCAAAGCATCTCTATCCAAAATAGAGAAGTATGTGACTTTAGTATGTGCAGGACATGTGTATTGGGAACCTTGATCTTTCCATGTGACATCTCAGAACATAACCTTCTCAATATAGAATTATTATAGGCTATTTGTTGTGAAAACAATCTAATGTTAAATATTTCATGCATCATATAATTCAAATAAAAGAGGCCTATTGTGTTTGTGTAAAAGGATCCATGGGTAGTTTCTATTGAGAAAACCTCCTATTATTTTTTGAAGTTGACAAAACAATCCGTGATTCCTTACAAGCTTAATATATGCAAGCGTTGTTTATGCCTTGAGTAATGTTAATGTAAAAGGAACTTAGATGTGCAAAGTGAAAAGATTCGAAATAGTTGGAACAACTTATGTGAACAAGTCTAGAAGAATAGGCAGTTCAAAAGATTTAGAGGTACCGAGGTGAATATTTTACAAGTCTACACCACCATCATACTCAAAGTACCTAATGAGACGCAATTGGATATAACCAGGAAACTTAACATAATCGAAGTTTGTTACCACTAGAAGCCTTATATAAGTGGAAGTTTGATATAACCGAAAAGCCAGATATTACTAGGAATTGCTAATATAAGGATAATAGCCTCACTACGTGCTTTGGGGATAACATTCCGAGATAAGTTATCTCACCTTTTGACAACTTATGATCAGGTTTGGATTCATATTTTGGAAGAAAGTGATTGATCATCAATATCAAAGATTATCTACGCATAAGATATCAATTACACGTAATATTTTGGTTGATTGACAATCATCATAAAGACAAGTTACTTTTCATAATCGAGCGACTCTATTTTTGGAAACCAAAGATTTTATTGTGTGAGTGACAAAATATACGAGACTCCGATTTATTGACTTCAATGGCTAAATTGAATTGCTCGACAATCGTCCAATGGTCAACTTAAAGAATGATCCTTGTAAAGATTGTCCAGCGGGTAGATTGGATGCTAAGGAGTATAAAATGAGATCAACAAGACATTGGAGAAAGAGAGATCCATAGTGCAAAAATCCAAATACAGAGAAAGCTTTGTCAATTGTCTTATTGACCATACTGAAATTGTAATATCTTGAGAAGTGTTGTTGGTATGACAATTTGTGCTTAGGTGTAAGATTGAGAGTTCAAATATATCCTAAGTTACGACTATGGTGTCCCAAAGATTCCGATTTTACACTTATTGGAAATTCTAAGGGAAAAATGTCCAAAAAGTCCTAAACCTTTTACACTTTTGCTAATTTAGTCCTAAATTTTTTAATTTTGTCAATTTAGTCTTGAGTCTTTTCACTTCTTGCCAATTGAGTCCATCGGCCAATTTTGGCAAGAAATCACTGACATGGATGCCAACGATACTATGTAAGACTAGGAGTGAGCATGGTTTGGGTAGACAGTTCTCACCTTGGAACAAGGAACCGCCTATTAAGGACTTGTTCCAAAAAATTGGAACTAAGAATCGCCTGCTGGTTCCATGGACCCACCTGAGAACCAAACTGTCCAATTCCTGAGTGGGTCCATGGAACCAGTCCCACCAAGCTTCACGCACTTAGTGCAACATTTTCCAACAAGCCAAAGTAAAGCAAAAAATAAAGAACTTCCCTATTCTTAATTACAATATTAGTACAACGATTGGACTCATATTAAAAGTTGAGAGTCGAGATCGTGAGTTGATGGGCGTTGAGCTTGAGAATTGAGGCCATGAGAAGTGAGAGTGAGACGAGATGAACACTCAATTAATGAGGGTTGAGCCTTAAATTAAGGATTTCAGTGTTTTAATTTTTCTTAATATTTTGGGTTGGAATTTTTCTTAAAAATTAAATTTATATATTTGTATATTACTAGTTTGGTCCATATGAGGGATGGGCAGTTCCACACTTATAATCGGGAATTGAACCAATACCCATCGGTTCTAAAAAATTAGAATCGAGAACTAGACTGGTTCTCTTGGGAACCATCGGTTCCGGTTTAGTCTGGTTTGGTTCTGAGTAGTTAAGCGGTTCTTGGTTATTTTGCACACCCTTACGTATGACCGTCAATGTTGACATGGACAATTTTAAATAATATTTTAATATTGGTTGAATTTTTATTATTTTTTCTTTTTTGCTTTGTTCTTTTCCTTTTACCACTGGCCAGCCACTGGCCATTGGCCATGGTTAGCCAGCTAGGCTCACTCGATATACGCGAGGCTTGGCCGAGCAAAGGTGAGCCTCAACAAGGGCCAGCCTCACCCAAGCCAGGCGAGGCCAACCCTCGCCCAAGCCAACCCTTGCCCAGGCCAAGGCAGCTTTGTCAGCTATCGTCTTTGCTTGAGCAATGTTGCCCTGGCCTAGGCAAGGCTAGCCTCAGGCCAGGCTAGGCCAAATTTGGCGAGGTCGGCCCTCGCCTAGGCTAGGGTGGCCTTGCCCGACGTGGCCGTCATCCAATTGACTCCCGCCCTAGCCGCCTTAGGTTGGGTGAGGGCCGGCCTCGCTAGATTTGACCTAGGCAAGGTTGACCCTCATAGGGCCTCACCTAGGCGAGGGCTTCTCTTGCTGGGGCTTGCCCTTGCTCGGCCGGGCCTCACCTGTGGTGGGTGAGGCCAACTAGCTAGCCATGGCCAATGGCTAGCCACTAGCAAAAGGAAAAGAAGTAAAAGAAAAAAAAAACAGAAAAATAATAAAAATTCAAAAATATTAAAATATTATTAAAATTTGTTAATGTCAGTATCAATAGTTCTACATGGCACCAACGGTATCTATGATAGTGATTTCCGGTCAAAATTGATAAAATTAAAATGTTTAGAATTGAATTGGCAAATGTGTAATTGGTTTATGACTTTTTGAATAATTTTCCCAAAATTTGATGTTGACTTTGTTGGATGTTGAATCCATAGAAAAAGCAATTCATGGGTTCGCCAATGGCGGACGGTCAAAATTACTGATGGAGGATATTAGCAAGGTTTCAAATAATGAGACCGAGGACGAAGAGATCATCCCTGAGAAATCAGTACAATCCGAACCAAGTAAGGCTGAAACTTCTTGTAAGGGTAAGGAGAAAGAGGGAGAGCCCTTAGCAACACCTGTGGCTGAGTCTGAATCACATTATGAAGAGAAGAAGGACGACGATGACGATCGTTTCTTCGAGGATTTTGACCCAAGGCCTAGATTTCCCAAAATAAGCTCTTTCAAGTCTAGGTTCTTCAAGTCCCAGGTTCATGGTGATTTCTGTAATTCTTTACTGTCTTAGGGAGTTATACCTCATAGAGTATTTTCTAAGCTATATAACCAATCATTTTTTGAAAATTATATTTTAAATCTTGACTTTTCTATGAAACAAACCTATCCTAATATTTATATAGAACATTAAATTAGAACATTTCAGGCAGTCAATGCTAAGTCTTTCGTTCCCTGACCTATTCATCATACATCTATCTTAATATATACATATATGAGGTGAGGAAGGAACGACTGTAATCTAACTTAATATAAATTACTTATATGTAAATATAAAGATACATGCACCAACTCTTTATGGTTTCTTCCAGCAAATTCTTTTTTGAAGTTCCTGCAAATTTATCTTTCCAACGCTTTAAATTTCCCATACCTTTACCAGTCTTGCAACCTTTGATTTCCAGTACCTACATTTGAATTTCTTTACTTTTACAGGCATTTATATTTCTATTCAAAATCAACAAACAACCCTTTTTTTTTTCTCAAAATCCATCAATTTCATCCCTACTTTAAGATTTTCACTTGGTGAAATAATAATTACATATAACATTAGATTAAAACTATTTAGTGCAAAGTTCTTCCGTTCCCTCACCTATCTATTGTACCTATATACGCATCATGAGAAAAGTGTTAGAGAAGTCCTACACCATTTTCATTGGTGCCAATTTAGTACTAAATCTTTTGACTTGGTGTCAATTCAACTCTAAATCATTTAATCGTGCCAATTTAGTACTAAACTTTTTGACTTAGTGTCAATTAAGTCATTTTGGCTAATTCAACTAGATATTGTTGACATAGACGCTGGTTAGCTTACATGACATCATAGCGCCGACATAGATAATTTATAATAATTTTTCAATTTTTTATTAGTTTCTGATTTTTCTTTTCTTTTCTTTTTTTCTCTCATTCCTTTCTTCTTCCTTTAGGTAGTGGTCGGCCACCAGCCACAAACGATGGCTAGGCGGGATGGCCTTGCCTCGGCCATGGCAAGTTGATTTCTAGTCGAATTCTCAAGTCTATTGCGTTTAAAATCCCTTAATGGCTTCAGACCGGATGCCGGTTATCTCGTGAGGTTGTCAACTGGAAAAACACTATAGTCACGTTGATGAAAGACCCATCTTATCCAATTGAAAAGGGGAGCCAAATTGGGATGTCACATGTCTTGGCCTAGGCGAGGCTAACCATGGTTGGTGGCTAGCCATTGCTCGTGACCTAGTGGCCGGCCACCGCATAAAGGAAGAAGAAAGGAAGGAGAGAAAAAAAATAATGGGAAAAAAAAGAAAAAAAAAGAAAGAAAATCAGAAAAATAATAATAATAAAAAAACTATTAAAATATTATTAAAAATTATCCACATCAGCGTTGGTGATGTCATGCAAGCCGCACTGAGTCCACATCAGCAATATTTGACTAAAATTAGCCGAAAGGAATGAATTGACACAAAATCAAAATGTTTAGAACTATATTGGCATTATCTCAAAAGATTTAAGATTAAATTGGTACAATTAAAATGTTTAAGACTGAATTGATACCAAGATAAAATGTTTAGGACTACAATAGATTTAAGATATTTTCGACACTTTTCCCTATGCATCATACATATACATACATATATCCACCGACTCTTCATGATTGCCTCGTCTCTCTCTCCCCCTATCTTTTTTTCATATTTTGTTATTACAAATCCGATTTTCAACTATAGCTTTGAAATGTTGCTTGCTTTTCTTGTTAGCCCTAGCCAATGTATTGGCCAACGGAGCCGCTACTTGTGAAATAAAAACTCCCGTCAACTGCTACAAGCTTGGTTTCGGCTCGAGCTATACGAGCCGACGGGTGACTGGTCAAGTGTTGAAACGTGCTGGTGTAGCGGAAATCGTGTACCAACGAGATCATTCTCTTCCTCCTCAATGGAGAGACCGATTTAAGGATCGAGTGTTGCCGAGCCATCGTTGTCATCAGTCATGACTACTGGCATTACTAATGTTAATACTCTGTTGCGCTCTTTATTCTCAAAGGAGCCGTTCGTTCATTACAAATTAGATGTAGCCATCGGGTCAATCAGATCAAATCAGATGGGGGGTTTCTCCATATCAACTGAACCCGAAAGAGGTCAAAGGGTTAGGTAAACCGTACTTGTAAGGAACTCGCGTGCAATAAATTCATGCAATGCACCCGACGTTGCAAGAGCTTTGTCATCATATGAATCATCCAATGTGTTTTTCATTTCTTTCAATTATTTCGATCAATGACTCTCGCCTTGGCCGCCCTAGGTTGGGTGAGGGTCGGCCTCGCTAGATTTGACCTGGGCAAGGTCGACCCTCATAGGGCCTCACCTGGGCGAGGGCTCCTCTTGCTGGGGCTTGCCCTTGCTTAGCTGCGCCTCACCTGTGGCGAGTGAGGCCAACTAGCTAGCCATAGCCGGTGGTTAGCTACTAGTAAAAGAAAAAAAAAATAGAAAAATAATAACAATTCAAAAAATATTAAAATATTATTAAAAATTGTTAATATCGGTATTAGCAGTTCTACATGGCACCGACAGTATCCATGATAGCGATTTTCGGTCAAAATTGATAAAATTAAAATGTTTAGAATTGAATTGGCAAATGTGTAATTGGTCTATGACTTTTTGAATAATTTTCCCAAAATTCTGATGTTGACTTTGTTGGATGTTGAATCCATAGAAAAAGCAACTCAGTGGTTCTCCAATGGAGGACGGTCAAAATTACTGATGGAGGATATCAGCAAGGTTTCAAAGGATGAGACCGAGGATGAAGAGATCATCCCTGAGAAATTAGTACAATCCGAGCCAAGTAAGGCTGAAACTTCTTGTGAGGGTAAGGAGAAAGAGGGAGAGCCCTTAGAAACACTTGTGGTTGAGTCTGAATCACGTTCCGAAGAGAAGAAGGACGACGATGACGATCGTTTCTTCGAGGATTTTGACCCAAGGCTTAGATTTCCCAAAATAAGCTCTTTCAAGTCTAGGTTCTTCAAGTCCCAGGCTCATGGTGATTTCTGTAATTCTTTACTGTCTTGCGGAGTTATACCTCATAGTGTATTTTCTAAGCTATATAACCAATCATTTTTTTGAAAATTATATTTTAAATCTTGACTTTTCTATGAAACAAACCTATCCTAATATTTATATAGAAAATTAAATTAGAACTTTTCAGGCAGTCGATGCTAAGTCCTTTCGTTCCTTGACCTATTCATCATACATCTATCTTAATATATACATATATGAGGTGAGGAAGGAACGAATGTAATATAACTTAATATAAATTACTTATATGTAAATATAAAGATACATGCACCAACTCTTTATGGTTTCTTCTAGCAAATTCTTTTTTGAAGTTCCTGCAAATTTATCTTTCCAACGCTTTAAATTTCCCATACCCTTTACCGGTCTTGCAACCTTTGATTTCCGGTACCTACATTTGAATTTCTTTACTTTTACAGGCATTTATATT
This sequence comes from Eucalyptus marginata, assembly GCA_014182565.1. Classification (NCBI taxonomy): domain Eukaryota; kingdom Viridiplantae; phylum Streptophyta; class Magnoliopsida; order Myrtales; family Myrtaceae; genus Eucalyptus; species Eucalyptus marginata. Next base: position 54,767,467 of record CM024592.1, read on the forward strand.
TCTATTCAAAATCAACAAACAAACCCTTTTTTTTTCTCAAAATCCATCAATTTCATCCCTACTTTAAGATTTTCACTTGGCGAAACGATAATTACATATAACATTAAATTAAAACTATTCAGTGCAAAGTTCTTCCGTTCCTTCACCTCTACGCATCATGAGAAAAGTGTTAGAGAAGTCCTACACCTATTTCATTGATGCCAATTTAGTACTAAATCTTTTGACTTGGTGTCAATTCAATTCTAAATCATTTAATCGTGCCAATTTAGTACTAAACTTTTTGACTTAGTGCAATTAAGTACTTTTGGCTAATTTAACTAGATATTGTTGACATAGATGCTGGTTAGCTTACATGACATCGTCGCCTTGTCGTAGATAATTTATAATAATTTATAATAATTTTTTAATTTTTATTAGTTTTCTGATTTTTTTTTTTTTTTTTTTCTCTCCTTCCTTTCTTCTTCCTTTAGGCAGTGGTCGGTTGCTAGCCACAAACAATGGCTAGGCGGGTTGGCCTTGCCTGGCCATGGCAAGGTTGAGCCCCGACGAAGGTTTCCGTTGCCTAAGCCAAGATGATGCCCTGTGAGGTTGTCTTGGCTTAGGCAAGGGTCAGCCTTGTTAGATTTGGTGAGGGGAGCCATTGTTGAGGTTGTCTTGGCCTAGGCGAGGCTAACCATGGTCGGTGGCCATCCATTGCCTGTGACTAGTGGCCGACCACCGCATAAAGGAAGAAGAAAGGAAGGAGAGAAGAAAAGAAAGGGAAAAGAAACAAAAAAACAAAGAAAATCAGAAAAAATAATAAAAATCAAAATATTATTATAATATTATTAAAATTTATCCACATCGGCGTTGGTGATGTCATGTAAGCCGGTTGGAGTCCACATCATCAATATCCGACTAAAATTAGCCGAAATGACTGAATTGACACAAAATCAAAATGTTTAAAATTATATTGGCATTATCTCAAAAGATTTAAGATTAAATTGGTATAATTAAAATGTTTAAGACTGAATTGATACCAAGATAAAATGTTACACTATTAAAAGTTTTGGATTATATTGATATCAATACAATAGATTTAAGATATTTTCGACACCTTTCCCTATGCATCATACATATACATACATATATCCACCAACTCTTCATGATTGCCTCGTCTCTCTCTCCCCCTATCTCTTTTTCATATTTTATTATTACAAATCCGATTTTCAACTATAGCTTTGAAATGTTGCTTGCTTTTCTTGTTAGCCCTAGCCAATGTATTGGCCAACAGAGCCGCTACTTGTGAAATAAAAACTCCCGTCAACTGCTACAAGCTTGGTTTCAACTTGAGTTGTACGATCCCGCGGGTGACTGGTCAAGTGTTGAAACGTGCTAGTGTGGTGGAAATCGTGTACCAACGAGATCATTCTCTTCCTCCTCAATGGAGAGACCGATTTAAGGATCGAGTGTTTCCAAGCCATCGCTGTCATCAGTCATGACTACTAGCATTACTAATGTTAATTAGGGGTGTGCAAAATACCCGGGAACCACCCGGACCGCCCGGAACCGGACCGGAACCGCCCGGAACCGGTGGTTCTTGAGGGAAATGGTCCGGTTCCTGGTTCCAATTTATGGGAACCGGTGGGTACCGGTCCAGTTCCCGGTTCCATGGGCAGATTCGCCCGCCTGCCCACCCGGATCGGACCGGAACCTTTTTAATATTAAAAAAAAGAATTACTAAAAGAAACCCTAGATCTCATCTCACTCCCTTCGTCTTCGGCTCCTAATCCTATCGCCATTTCGCTGCGTTTACTTCTCTCGCCGTCCGCATCTCCACGTACTTAAATTTGGTTTTTCTTTCTTTGGTTTGCTTTGATATCACGTAGTCGTTCTATGTTGAAAACCAAAATTGTTTCGCGTCAAGATCGGTTCCATGGATCCACCCGGGGAACAAGACCGGACCGACGGTCCGGTTCCCGGTGGATCCATGCAACAAACAGGTGGATCCCGGTTCCAATTTTCGGAACCGGTCCTTAGCGGCGGTTCCGGTTCTAGGTCGGAACCGCCCACCCGGACCATGCACACCCCTAATATTAATATTCTGTTGCGCTCTTTATTCTCAAAGGAGCCGTTCGTTCATTACAAATTAGATGTACCCATCGGGTCAATCAGATCAAATCAGATGGGGGGTTTCTCTATATCAACTGAACCCGACAAAGGTCAAAGGGTTAGGTAAACCGTACTTGTAAGGAACTCGCGTGCAATAAATGCGTGCACTAAATGCGTGCAATGCACCTCACGTCGCAAGAGCTTTGTCATCATTTGAATCATCCAATGTGTTTTTCATTTCTTTCAATTATTTCGATCAATGACTTTTAGTCTTTACGAGTAAAATAGTATGAATATTCTAGTGTCTCGTTCACACTATGGGAATGGAAGAGCACGCGCCTTGCCTCTAGCCAAAATGGCCAAAAATCAGTTAACTCTACAAGGTTCGCTGCTTATAAGATTGAGTGTCGCAAGAAAGAATTCGTTTTGGATAAACTTAAATGTCGAAACCATTTTTAAGTGTTGTATGTGAGTTTGGCTCTCCATTCTTCAGGAAACTATTGAAAAACAATTTAGTTTTACTTGTCAATCTATTGCTGCGTTCTGATGAAAATTCTTATGGAGTTAGATCAAGATTTTGAGGATACAATGTCGTCACTCACGACTACTGGCCCGAATTTTACAAAGAGGATAAAAAGTTATTTTTGAGCTTCACTCTCATCATGCCCGTGATATGCACTAACTTGATTGTCATTTGAAAATAATGGAAATGTAATTATTGGAGAAAACATTTTCAAGTAATTTTGATGATGCCCAAACTATCCTTAGTATGTTACTTATTATATTGTATGCAGATGTTTGCACCAAAGGACTATGCAACATCCATGGTATAATTCATTGGAAAGAAGTTCACAAATGTCTTATTATGACAAATAGCACCAATTAACCTAAAAGATCAGCTACTAATAATGTTTATGTCGAAGTTATAAAGATCAAGTTGATAGTGATGTAACAACCAAGCACATCGGATGATATCTGTTGGGTTAGCTAAGTAGCTATTGAAAGACTTGGATTTGCACATCAGTAGAATCAAGATAAAGCATGTAGCATGGTGGCTAGGTTGTTTGACAGGTCAGTCAGAGACTACAGTGAGAAGATAGTAGTAGTTACTATTTTTGGTTAGCCTGTAGAAATTCAAGGAAAGAAACTGCATGGACAATACTTTCCCTAGACAATAGCTCAATGGAAACTCTCTAATAGAGTCATTTGCTTCTCTAATTCATATTCAACGGTTAGATTGAGGAAGACTATAAAAGAGAAAACCACAAGTGTATATATATAAGATCAAGTAGCTTACGTATTGTTGTTCTTAGCTATAAACTCTCTGGCGTACTATTTTGATATTCATGTTGTTTGACAATTGTGTCAAGTATTAAGTATACAAGTGTAAGAGTAACAGTTGAGTCTAGATAGTGGGATCTGTTGGGATATAATATGTGGAAACGACAGGTTCTTGCAATTTACATCAACGCGAAATCACCAGAGAAATAAACGAGAAATAATAAAGACATTAGAAATTTACGTGGTTCGGTCCGAGTATCGATACCTACGTCTACAGGGAGAGCCAACAGCAAATAATTCACTATAATCGGAGCATCAGAGTTTACAATCACTCACACGCTCAAGTGTTTTCTACACCTACATTTAACCCAAGACCCAAAGTGTTTACAAATAAATAATTCACGTGGGTATAAACTCATGGTACAAAACTGCCGCGTGTTCAAGCTTTAAACAAAACGCTCTACGTACACCAAAATCAAGATGTACGGCTTCGCGTATTTCTTCAAAACTTCTTGCGGCTTGCGGCTTCAATGATCGTTGGACGTGCGGCTTCGTTACGTAGAGCTTCTGCGGCGTGTTCCAGGTTAAGAAAAGAAACCTGCATAATATTTCCTTTATTTTAAATGTGTGCCCAGGTCAACAAACTTTGACCTGGGCCCACCTCCTTCCGTCTACGTGCAGAAGACTTCATCCAAAAGGGTTTCGGCGAGCTTCACGCGTGTACTTCTTCCTCACGCCAAAGGGCCCACCACGATTTGTTTTATTTCATCTTCCACGTTTCGGATTCCGCAGCAAAGAGGAAACTTTCCTCCCTTTTTATTTTATTTTATATTTCCTCTTTTGTGTAGCTTTAAAGAGTCCAGTAAATCGTATTTTGTAAACGCTCAAACTCGAAACATAATTTAACAGGATTTATCGTGTAAAGGATGTGCTAACCGTTTGTAACTTTCCGAGCAAATTGTAAGTAGAATCCAACCCATCTTGAGACTATTAATCTGAAGAGTAGACATAGGCTTATGGATAAAGCCGAACCACTATAACTCTGTATTGCACTATTTACATCATTTTTACATACATTGGCATACGACTAGTTAGTATTTACCTAAACATTAGGTTGAGCTAATCTTTATTTAGCGATTAGCTAATTTCCACAAAAGATCATCAAAGTTCAAAAGCAATCTATTCACCCGTCTCTAGGTTGTATTGTTAGTCACCAACAATAACGATTTAAAAAATCATTTTAAGTTTTAGAGAGATTTTCTTTTTTTTTTTTTGGGTGGGTTGGGGCTGGGTTTAAGGTAAAAGCTGGACCTATTATATATATTTTCAAAAATGGGTTGTGAAAGAACTTTTCACAGAGCAAACAAGCGAAATCATGATTGTGATCACATCTTTACATCATAAACGTTGAAGATTTCTTATACATTTTAATAACAAGTAAAGAAAATGGAATTAGCAATAACGAAACTGTGACACACATGCGCGGTGTCACGGACCAAGCGAGTTATTACATCATTTAAACGCCGAACTTCCAAAGCTAAACAAGGACAAGAACAGATAGTAAACTATCATCTTTGAGCATGTCTGATGAAATAGAAGGGAGTTGAGATAGCCACCAACCTCCTAAATTAGCTATAAAGCAGACATTAAACTGCCAGATTTAGTACAAAGTTGTAATATTCCTTTGCTCTTTTTATTACTCTACGCATGCTTCACTTGTAATAAAGAAGAAGAACAATATATAAGAGGATGCCTTAAGAAATTGCAATCAATTTAAGGTAACTCGTTCCATTCGACATATTTTTCTGCTAAAAATATGTTTTCTTTCCCTTTGTCCTTACGTAGGGCATTAGTTTACAATGAGGAATCAGTCAACCACCAAAGTACAAATTCGACTCATCAAAGAGAAAGAAGCTTGCATGTGATGAGCACGTAATCTCAGCCCAAATGCCAACAAAGTTATGAGATGAGCACAAATACAGAGTGACATTTCTTCAAGTTCCAGCTAGCTTTGGACTATCGAAACTATTATAAACGTTGTACTTAAACTAGGTGTGAAAACTAGAAAATCTCTCTAAAAATCACACCGCCATATTTTAATTCCTTGGCTGAAGTCAAGTAATTGATTGGTCTATTTCTGCTTCCCTATATAGCCACATCTATATCGGTGTATGTTCATGCACAACTCTCATATCTTCTTCATTTTCCCAAAATCCTAGTTCTTTTAAACCTCCAGAGGCCAAGACTAGCTATCGTGTCGGTGGTACTCTGATGGCCGCCACTATGATGAGTTTCGCCGCCTCAGCCTATGCCCTACTTCTCATGGCACTAGTCATCTTTCACGATGTCATCAAACAATTTTGGTGCAACAGCGTCAAAGGAAAATCCAAGCCGCTCCCACTCCCTCCAGGGCCCGCCCCGTGGCCAGTGGTCGGCTGTGCCCCAGATATGCTCCGGAAGAAGCCCGCGGCCCGGTGGATCCTTCGTTGGATGGAGGAGATGGACACCGGCATCGCGTGCTTCCGCATAGGGACTACGCATGTCATTCCCGTAACCGACCCTAAGATCGCCCGGGAGTTCCTCAAGAAGCAAGATGCCGCGTTCGCGTCGAGGCCTGTCTCAATGGCAGCACAAGCGTTCAGCGGTGGCTACGTGACCGCCGTCATCTCTCCCTACGGGGAGCAGTGGAAGAAGATGAGGCGGGTCTTGACGTCGGAGATAATATGCCCAAAGCGACACAAGTGGCTCCACGACAAGAGGGCCGAGGAGGCCGACAACCTGGTGAAGCATGTCTTCAACCAATGCAAAAGCCTAGGGCAGGTGAACTTGAGGCATACAACAAGGCACTACTGTGGGAATGTGATAAGAAGGTTGGTGTTCAACGAGAGGTACTTTGGCAAAGCAAGGAAAGATGGAGGACCAACCATTGATGAAGAACAACATGTGGACGCACTATTCAATGCACTAAACTATCTCTACGCATTCTGTGTTCCGGATTACTTCCCATTCCTGGTGGGGCTTGACCTTGATGGGCACGAGAAGGTAGTGAAAGATTGCACGAGGACTTTTCGGAGGTTGCATGAGCCCATAATAAACGAGAGAATCAAACAATGGAGGGACGATTCGAGTTCGCAGAGCAATAGAACAGAGCCTCAAGACTTGTTGGATGTTCTTATTATGCTTAAAGACTCACAGGGAAGCCATTGCTAACGCCGCATGAAGTCAAAGCACAGGCTACGGTGAGAAATTTATTCTTTCTTAGCAAACTATAGGAGGTTATATATTTGGTTAAGACGACTTTGTTACTAAAATTGTACGAATAGGGCCTTACAACTACCCCAAAAATCCTAAAGAAAGACTTCCCACCCTATATATAAAATTACCTATAATGTACGAAGTCAATATCTTTGCGTCCTAATGTTAATGTCGTTATACCTTTCCCAAAAGATCCTTAAGAAGATTTTCCTATAATCCGTACATATTTAACTTTACTTTTATTTACATATTGTGGTTATAAATTAGATTTCAAGTTAACTTAAGATGCAGACGTTTTTGTGCATCTTGACATGTGTAGGAAATTATGATGGCCGCGGTGGACAATCCATCAAACGCAGTGGAATGGGCAATGGCAGAGATGATAAATCGGCCTGAACTCCTTAAGAAAGCCAAAGAAGAAATAGAAAGGGTTGTGGGAAAGGAGAGATTAGTCCAAGAGTCCGATATTACCCAGCTCAACTACATCAAAGCATGTGCTAGGGAGGCCTTTAGGCTTCACCCAATCGCGCCCTTCAATGTCCCGCACGTCGCCCTGTCGGATGCGGTCGTGGCCGGCTACCGTATCCCCAAGGGAAGCCACATCCTCATTAGCCGGATGGGTCTTGGCAGAAACCCTAAAGTGTGGGACGAACCCCTCAAGTTCAAGCCTGAGCGGCATATCACAAGTGACACCGAGGAAGTCTTGCTCGCAGAGCCCGACCTGCGATTCATTTCCTTCAGCATGGGCCGGCGCGGGTGCATTGCCACGCAGCTTGGGACAACGATGACAGTGATGCTTCTTGCTAGGCTAATCCAGGGTTTTAACTGGAGTCCACTCGCTAATGATTCGAGCATCAATCTTAAAGAGTCAAAGGATGACTTGTCCCTCGCCGAGGCATTGGTTGCTCAAGCCAAGCCGTGCTTGGCAAAACATCTCTATCCAAAATAGAGAAGTATGTGACTTTAGGATGTGCAGGACATGTGTATTGGGAACCTTGATCTTTCCATGTGACATCTCAGAACATAACCTTCTCAATATAGAATTATTATAGGCTATTTGTTGTGAAAACAATCTAATGTTAACAGTTTCATGCATCATATAATTCAAATAAAAGAGGCCTATTGTGTTTATGTAAAAGGATCCAAAGGTAGTTTCTATCGAGAAAACCTCATATTATTTTTTGAAGTTGACAAAACAATCTGTGATTCCTTACGAGCTTAATATATGCAAGCGTTGTTTATGCCTTGAGTAATATTGATGTAAAAGGAACTTGGATGTGCAAAGTGAAAAGATTCGAAATAGTTGGAACAACTTATGTGAACAAGTCTAGAAGAATAGGCAGTTCAAAAAGATTTAGAGGTACCGAGGTGAATATTTTACAAGATCTACACCACCATCATACTCAAAGTACCTAACGAGAGCAATTGGATATAACCGGGAAACTCAATATAATCAAAGTTTGTTACCAATAGAAGCCTCATATAAGTGGAAGTTTGATATAACCGAAAAGCCAGATATAACCGGGAATTGCTAATATAAGGATAATAGCCTCGTTACGTGCTTTGAGGATAACATTCTGAGATAAGTTATCTCACCTTTTGACAGCTTATGATCAAGTATGGATTCATATTTAGGAAGAAAGTGATTGACCATCAATCTCAAAGATTATCTATGCAGAAGTTATCAATTATGTGTAATATTTTGGTTGATTGACAATCATCATAAAGACAAGTTACTTTTCAAAATCGAGCAACTCTATTTTTGGAAACCAAATATTTTATTATATGAGTGACAAAATATACAGGACTTCGATTTATTGACTTCAATGGCTAAATTGAATTGCTCGACAATCGTCCAATGGTCAACTTGAAGAATGATCCTCGTGAAGATTGTCCAATGGGTAGATTGGATGCTGAGGAGTATAAAATGAGATCAACAAGACGCTGGAGAAAGAGAGATCCATAGTGCAAAAATCCAAATACAAAGAAAGCTTTACATTTGTCAATTGTCTTATTGACCATACTGAAATTGTAATATCTTGGGAAGTGTTGTCGGTGTGACAATTTGTGCTTAGGCGTAAGATCGAGAGTCCAAACATATCCTAAGTTACGACTATGGTGTCCCAAAGATTCCGATTTTACACTTATTGAAAATTCTAAGGGAAAAATGTCCAAAAAGTCTTAAACCTTTTGCACTTTTGCTAATTTAGTCGTAAATTTTTTAATTTTGTCAAATTTAATCTTGAGTCTTTTCACTTATTACCAATTGAGTCCGCTGGCCAATTTTGGCAAGAAATTGCTAACGTAGATGCTGGCGATGCTATGTAAGACTAGGAATGAGCATGCTCTAGGCAGACAGTTCTCACCTTAGAACTAGGAACCGCTTATTAAGGACCTGTTCCAAAAAATTGGAATCGAGAACCGCCTGCTAGTTCCATGGATCCACCCGAGAACCAAACTATCCAGTTCCCGGGTGGGTCCATGGAACTAGTCCCACCAAGCTTCACGCACTCGGTGCAACATTTTCCAACAAGCCAAAGTAAAGCAAAAAATAAAGAACTTCCCTATTCTTAATTACAAGATTAGTAAAAAGATTGGACTTATATTAAAAATTGAGAGTTGAGACCGTGAGTCGATGGGTGTTAAGCTTGACAATTGAGGCCTATGAGAAGTGAGAGTGAGACGAAATGAGCACTCGGTTAATGGGGTTGAGCCTTAAATTAAGGATTTCGGTGTTTTCATTTTTCTTAATTTTTTTGGTTGAAATTTTTCTTAAAAATTAAATTTATATATTCATATATTATTGGTTCGGTCCATATGGGGGTGGGCGGTTCCACACTTATAATTAGGAATCGAACCAATACCCATTGGTTCAAAAAAATTAGAACCGAGAACCATACCGGTTCTCTTGGGAACCATCGATTCCGGTTTAGTCTGGTTTGGTTCGAGCAGTTCGAGTGGTTCTTGGTTTCTTTGCACACCCCTACATATGACCGCTAACACGACATGGAAAATTTTAAATAATATTTTAATATTGGTTGAATTTTATTATTATTATTTTTTGCTTTCTTCTTTTCCTTTTACCAATGGCCAACCACTAGCCACCGGCCATTGGCCATGGTCGCCAGTGGCCTTGCCCGCCATAGGCGAGGCCTAGTCGAGCAAAGGTGAGCCTTAGTGAGGGCCAGCCTTGCCCAAGCCGAGCGAGGCCAACCCATGCCTAGGCCAAGGTGGCTTTGTCACTGTCGCCTTCGCTCGAGCGACTCGCCTTGGCCTAGGCGAGGCTAGCCCCAGGAGCTAGGCCCGATTTGGCGAGGCGGCCCCGCCTAGGCTAGGGTGGCCTTGCCCGGCATGGTTGTCGTTTAGTTGACTCTTGCCATGGCCGCTTTAGGTTGGGTGAGGGCCGGCCTCACTAGTCGACCCTCATAGGGCCTCACTTGAGCGAGGGATCCTCTTTGGGGCTTGCCCTTGCTCGGCCAGGCCTCGCCTATGGCAGGTGAGGCCAGCTAGCAAGCCATGGCCGGTGGCTATTCACCGGAAAAAGGAAAAGAAGTAAAAGAAAAAAATCAGAAAAATAATAAAAAGTTAAAATATATTAAAATATTATTAAAAATTGTTTAATGTCGTGTGTCGATTCTACCCGGCACTAACGGTATCCATGATAGTGATTTCTAGTCAAAATTGGCAAATTTAAAATGTTTAGAATTGAATTGGCAAATATGTAATTGGTTTATGACTTTTTGGATAATTTTCCCGAAATTCGGATGTTGACTTTGTTGGATGTTGAATCCATAGAAAAAGCAATTCAGGGGTTCGCCAATGGAGGACAGTCAAAATTATTGATGGAGGATATCGCCAAGGTTTCAAAGGATGAGACCGACGACAAAGAGATCATCCCTGAGAAATCAGTACAATCCGAGCCAAGTAAGGCTGAAACTTCTTGTAAGGGTAAGGAGAAAGAGGGAGAGCCCTTAGCAACACTTGTGGTTGAGTCTGAATCACATTCTAAAGAGAAGAAGGACGATTACGATGATCGTTTCTTCGAGGATTTTGACCCAAGGCCTAGATTTCCCAAAAAAAGCTCTTTCAAGTCTAGGTTCTTCAAGTCCCAGGCTCATGGTGATTTCTGTAATTTTTTATTGTCTTGGAATCGAGAACCTTTGCTAGTTCCATGGACCCACCCGAGAACCGGACCGTCCAGGTTCTCGGTTGGGTCCATGGAACTAGTCCCACCAAGCTTCACGCACTCGGTGCAACATTTTCCAACAAGCTAAAGTAAAGCAAAAAATAAAAAACTTCCCTATTCTTAATTACAATATTAGTAAAAAGATTGGACTCATATTAAAAGTTGAGAGTAGAGACCGTGAGTCGATGGGTGTTGAGCTTGACAATTGAGGCCTATGAGAAGTGAGAGTGAGACGAAATGAGCACTCAGTTAATGGGGGTTGAGCCTTAAATTAAGGATTTCGGTGTTTTCATTTTTCTTAATTTTTTTGGTTGAAATTTTTCTTAAAAATTAAATTTATATATTCATATATTACTGGTTCGGTCCATATGGGGGGTGGGCGGTTCCACACTTATAATTAGGAACCGAACCAATACCCATTGGTTCAAAAAAATTAGAACCGAGAACCATGCCGGTTCTCTTGGGAACCATCGATTCCGGTTTAGTCTGGTTTGGTTCCGAGCAGTTCGAGCAGTTCTTGGTTTCTTTGCACACCCTACATATGACCGCCAACACCGACATGGACAATTTTAAATAATATTTTAATATTGGTTGAATTTTATTATTTTTTTTTTTGCTTTCTTCTTTTTCTTTTACCAATGGCCAACCACTAGCCACTGGCCACTGGCTATGGTCAGCTAGCTGGCCTTGCCCGCCATAGGTGAGGCCTAGCCGAGCAAAGGTGAGCCTTAGTGAGGGCCAGCCTTGCCCAAGCCAAGCGAGGCCAACCCTTGCCTAGGCCAAGGTGGCTTTGTCAGCTGTCGCCTTCGCTCGAGCGACTCTACCTTGGCCTAGGTGAGGCTAGCCCCGAGCTAGGCCTGATTTGGCGAGGCTAGCCCTCGCCTAGGCTAGGGTGGCCTTGCCCGGCATGGCTGTCGTTTAGTTGACTCTCGCCATGGCCGCTCTAGGTTGGGTGAGGGCTGGCTTCACTAGTCGACCCTCATAGGGCCTCACTTGAGCGAGGGATCCTCTTGCTGGGGCTTGCCCTTACTCGGCCAAGCCTCGCCTATGGCAGGGGAGGCCAGCTAGCAAGCCATGGCCAATGGCTATTCACCGGGAAAAGGAAAAGAAGTAAAAGAAAAAAATCAGAAAAATAATAAAAAGTTAAAATATATTAAAATATTATTAAAAATTGTTAATGTCGGTGTCGCGAGTTCTACCCGGCACTAACGGTATCCATGATAGTGATTTCCAGTCAAAATTGGCAAATTTAAAATGTTTAGAATTGAATTGGCAAATATGTAATTGGTTTATGACTTTTTGGATAATTTTCTCGAAATTCTGATGTTGACTTTGTTGGATGTTGAATCCATAGAAAAAGCAATTCAGGGGTTCACCAATGGAGGACGGTCAAAATTACCGATGGAGGATATCGGCAAGGTTTCAAAGGATGAGACCGACGACAAAGAGATCATCCCTGAGAAATCAGTGCAATCCGAGCCAAGTAGGGCTGAAACTTCTTGTAAGGGTAAGGAGAAAGAGGGAGAGCCCTTAGCAACACCTATAGCTGAGTCTGAATGACGTTCTAAAGAGAAGAAGGACGATTACGACGATCGTTTATTCGAGGATTTTGACCCAAGGCCTAGATTTCCCAAAAAAAGCTCTTTCAAGTCTAGGTTCTTCAAGTCCTAGGCTCATGGTGATTTCTGTAATTTTTTACTCTCTAGGGGAGTTATACCTCATAGAGTATTTTCTAAGTTATAGAACCAATCATTTTTTGAAAATTATATTCTAAATCTTGACTTTTCTTTGAAACAAACCTATCCTAATATTTATATAGAACATTAAATTAGAACTTTTCAGGCAATCGATACTAAGTCCTTTCGTTCCCTGACCTATTCATCATACATATATCTTAATATATACATATATGAGGTGAGGAAGGAACGACTGTAATCTAACTTAATATTAAATTACTTATATGTATATATAAAGATACATGCACCAACTCTTTATGGTTTCTTCCAGCAAATTCTTTTTTGAAGTTCCTGCAAATTTATCTTTCCAACGCTTTAAATTTCCCATACCCTTTACCATTCTTGCAACCTTTGATTTCCAGTACCTACATTTGAATTTCTTTACTTTTACAGGCATTTATATTTCTATTCAAAATCAACAAACAACCCCTTTTTTCTCAAAATCCATCAATTTCATCCATACTTTAAGATTTTCACTTGGCGAAATGATAATTACATATAACATTAAATTAAAACTATTCAGCGCAAAGTTCTTCCGTTCCCTCACCTAGCCATTGTACCTATGTACGCATCTTGAGAAAAGTGTTAGAAAAGGCCTATACCTATTTAATTGGTGCCAATTTAGTACTAAATCTTTTGACTTGGTGTTAATTCAATTCTAAACCATTTAATCATGCCAATTTAGTCCTAAACTTTTTGACTTAGTGTCAATTCAGTCTTTTTGGCTAATTTAACTAGATATTGCTGACATAGACGCTGGTTGGCTTACATGACACCGTCGCCGTTGACATAGATAATTTATAATAATTTTTCAATTTTTTATTTGTTTTTTGATTTTTTTCCTATCTTTTTTTCTCTCCTTCCTTTCTTCTTCCTTTAAGCAATGGTTAGCCGCCAACCACAAACGATGGCTAGGTGGGCTGGCCTTGCCTGGCCATGGCAAGGCTGAGCCTTGATGAAGGCTTCCATCACCTAAGCCAAGATGATGCCTTATGAGGTTGTCCTGGCTTGGGCAAGGGTCGGCTCTTGTTAGATTTGGCGAGGGGAGCCATTGTCGAGGTTGTCCCGGCTAGGCAAGGCTAACCATGGTCGGTGGCCGGCCATTGCTCGTGACTAGTGGCCGGCCACCGCATAATGGAAGAAGAAAGGAAGGAGAGAAAAAAAGAAAGGGAAAAGAAAAGAAAAAAAGAAAGAAAATAAAAAATAATAATAAAAATTGAAAAATTATTAAAATATTATTAAAAATTATTCATCTCAGCGCCGGTGATGTCATATAAGTCGGCCGAGTCCACATCAACAATATCCGACCAAAATTAGCCAAAAGGACTGAATTGGCATAAAATCAAAAGGTTTAGAACTATATTGGCATTATCTTTAAAGGTTTAGGATTAAATTGGTATAATTAAAATGTTTAAGACTGAATTGATACCAAACTAAATTGACACTATTAAAAAGTTTTGGACTATATTGAGATTAATGCAATAGATTTAAGATATTTTTGACACTTTTCGCTATGCATCATACATATACACATATATCCATCAACTCTTCATGATTGCCTCGTCTCTCTCTCCCCCTATCTTTTTTTCATATTTTGTTATTACAAATCCGATTTTCAACTATAGCTTTGAAATGTTGCTTGCTTTTCTTGTTAGCCCTAGCCAATGTATTGGCCAACGGAGCCGCTACTTGTGAAATAAAAACTCCTGTCAACTGCTACAAGCTTGGTTTTGGCTTGGCGGCACGGCTCAAGCCGTACGAGCCCGCTGGTGACTGGTGAAGTGTTGAAATGTGCTAGTGTAGCGGAAATTGTGTACCAACGAGATCATTCTCTACCTCCTCAATGGAGAGACTGATTTAAGGATCGAGTGTTGCCGAGCCATCGCTATCATCAGTCATGACTATTGGCATTACTAATGTTAATACATTGTTGCACTCTTTATTCTTGAAGGACCCGTTTGTTCATTACATATTGGATGTAGCCATCGGGTCAATCAGTTCAAATCAGATGGGGGGTTTCTCCAGATCAACTGAACCCGAAAGAGGTCAAAGGGTTAGGTAAACCGTTCTCGCAAGGAACTTGCGTGCAATAAATTTCTGCAATGCACCTCACGTTGCAAGAGCCTCGTCATCATATGAATCATCCAATGTGCTTCTTTTCATTTCTTTCAATTATTTCGATCAATGACTTTCAGTCTTCACGAGTAAAATAGCATGAAATTCTAGTGTCTGGTTCACACTATGGGAATGGAAGAGCATGCGAGTTGCCTCTAGCCAAAATGGCCAAAAATCAGTTAACTCTACAAGGTTCGCTGCTTATAAGATCGAGTGTCGCAAGAAATAATTCGTTTTGGATAAACTAAAATGTCGAAACTATTTTTAAGTGTTGTGTGAGAGTTTGGCTCTCGATTCTATCAGGAAACTATTGAAATACAATTTAGTTTTACTTGTCGATCTATTGCTGCGCTCTGATGAAAATTCTAATGGAGTTAGATCAAGATTTTGAGGATACGGTGTCATCACTCACGACTACTAGCCCGAGTTTTATAGAGAGGATAAAAAGTTATTTTTGAGCTTCACTCTCATCATGCCCATGATATGCACTAACTTGATTGTCATTTGAAAAGACTGGAAATGTAATTATTGGAGAAAACATTTTCAAGTGATTTTGATGATGCCCAAACTATCCTTAGTATGTTACTTGTTATATTGTATGCAGATGTTTGCACCAAAGGATTGTGCAACATCCATGGTATGATTCATTGGAAAGAAGTTCACAAATGTCTTATTATGACAAACAACACTAGTTAACCTAAAAGATCAATTACTAATAATATTTATGTCGAAGTTGTAAAGATCAAGTTGATGGTGATTGTAACAATCAAGTACATCGATGATATCTGTGACATCATGGATTTTCGACCCTGTTTCGATTAAATGAAATGGACTTTTCATCGACGCGCCTATGGTCCTTTTTCTCTGAGTTGGCCACTCACGAGATAACTGATCTACCAGGTGAAGCCGTTAAGGGATATAAACGCGACAGACTTAAGAATTCGATTAGAAATCGACTGCTCAACCGTGCTAATCGGCAAGGGTCAATATGGCACCGTTATAATCAATTAGAGATCGGAGATAGGTCGATTCGACATAGGCATGTAATTAAATTGTGGGTGATTCCACCTAATTGCAAAATTTGCGTCGAACGACACTAAACCGATTTTTCTGTTGATTTTGTACCCGGTGCCCATAATTGAAACTTTGAGATTTTCACAATAACCGAGTGTCGTCTATGAGTCGGAGATGTACAATGTGAATCGAAAATAATCGACCACAGGTCAAACGAGCTAAAAATTCCTAAAAGCTACCCGATAGATTATGTCACACTAAAATCGCGTCCGATTGAAATTAACCACAAAATTGAACTCGGTTTCAGTTTTCGAAAGTTCTAATGTGTCACAATTTATTTTTGAGACGTCGACTCATCCTTTGAAGAATTTTCGGCGAGCCCGGAATTTTTACGGAAAATCAATTTCGGACAATTCGGAAAAGAAAAGAAATTCGGATGGGTGAGGAAATGTGCTATTTTGCTGTCCAAATTAGTTATTTGTAGGAATTTATGTGCAAGAAAATAGATGGGGGACCAAGAGATTGGCATGGAGACTTTTGGGGCAAAGAAACGATGAATTAAGATATTTGTTGCTTGACTTTCTACCCCCCTCTCTTCAGCTTCTCACGCACGCTAGATCGCCGATCCCCCCCTTCGCGGCTTCTACCTCCTTTTCATTTCCCTCCTTCACGATCATTTCCCCTCTCCCCCGTCTTCACCTCACGCAACTTCACCAGCCCACTCTCCCTCTCGCCATCACCGCCCGCAGCTCACACACTCCCACCACCAATCGAACAGCTCACACTCCACCAGCCTGCTTCTCTTCCTCTTGGTCGCTGCACCCCTCCACTTCATCATCCACCGGACCTCTTCATGCCAGCTCACTTTCATGCACGTCGCGCGTTTGTTTCACCGTCCCACCCCAGCGTTCCAGCGTCCTACTCCACTGGCCAGACCACTTAGCTTCACTGCCAACCTCGACCACTCTCCAGCACCGCCTATCCATCTCATCAGCTCCACCACTAGCCTCCAAGCCGAGTTGACCAGCAGCTCCAGAACTGAGCAAGGGCATAACCTAATTTCCAGTCCTTTGTCGAGTCTTGTGGGCCATTTTTCAGCCTGGCCAGAGCCTCCTTTAATGTCGCTGTAGACCCGAGTTGTGGTTGCCGTCGCACCGCCGTCGCCGTGAACCGGTTTTCGTGCTAAACTGGTGAGTTTACCTCCTAAACTCTAATTAGAAGACTAATTATGCTTAGGGTGGATTAGTTAGACTAATTAGGGATTAGTGTAATCCTTAGTTAGTCCAACTAGCTAGTTAGTGTGACTAGGTGGTTAGAGTAATTAGTTCCTACCGAACGGCTCACTCCACTAGCCTACTTCTCTTCCTCCTGGTCGCTGCACCCCTCCACTTCATCATCGACCGAATCTCTTCATGCCAGCTCACTTTCACGCACATCCCGCGTCCGTTTCACCATCCCACCCCAGCGTTCCATAGTCCTACTCCACCGGCCAGACCACCCAGCTTCACCGCCAACCTCAACCACCCTCCGGCATCGCCTATCCAGCTCGTCAGCTCTGCCACCAGCCCCCAAGCCGAGCTGACCAGCAGCTCCATAACCGAGCAGGGGCAGAACCAAATTTCCAGTCCTTTGCCGAGTCTTGTGGGCCGTTTTTCAGCCCAGCCCGAGCCTCCTTTGGTGTCGCCGTAGACCCAAGTTGTGGTCATCGTCACGCCATCGTCACCGTGAACCGATTTTTGTGCTAAATCGGTGAATTTACCTCCTAAACTCTAATTAGGAGGCTAATTATGCTTAAGGTGGATTCGTTAGACTAATTAAGGATTAGTGTAATCCTTAGTTAGTCCAACTAGCTAGTTAGTGTGACTAGGTGGTTAGAGTAGTTAGTTCCTAGGCTAATTTAGCTAGAATGGTTAATTAGGTGATTTAGGTAATTTAATTAGTAGTAGCTAGCCTATTAGATTAGATTAGCTAGGTTAGTTAGGTGATTTAGGTAATTTAATTAGTAGTAGCTAGCCTATTAGATTAGATTAGCTAGGTTGGTTAGATTAGATTAGTTAGTTCAATTAATTAGCCCAGTTAGCTTAGGTTAATTTAATTGAGTGCTTTAACTTAAATATTTTGTAATTTATTTAATTAAATGTAATTTATTTAATTATTTATTAATTAGCGGAAATTATACCGAGATAGTCGGTTGTCAGAATTTCGTGCTGATTGTCGTGGTAGTGTTGGTTTGTGCAATTGATTGCTAAATTGTGCAATTGAATGTTGAGTGGTGATTTTGATTTATTTTTCAAAAATATGGGTTTTTGGTATTTAATTAGAAAAATAAGTGTCGGTTTTTTACGCCAAAAAGTATTTTAAGTACTATATAAAATCGTGAAATTTTTAAATGGGAGAGTATCATGCTTTGTGAATTGATTTGACTATGTGTCCATGCACAATTATTTTTCTGGGTGTTTTTAATATGAAGAAAATAGGCCAAGTTCATTATTTGAAATGGAAGTATTTGAGTGCAAAGCACGATGTTCTTAGCCGAACATGGATGTGTGTGTGATCGCTATTGGAACCCATCACGATGCGTTTACGCCGGACGATACTCCTTCGGGAATGCCCCACATCAACGGATGCCGGTCATAGTGGAGGTTGGGCCGATGCTCCTTTGGGAATGCCGTCTAGATGTAGACGTTGCCATGCCCGACGAAGCGGGACGATGCCCGGTTATGCTGGATGACTGCCGACTGTTGAGTTGGATATGACCAATGGGTCAAAATAGCTGGGACATGTGTGAATGATTGAGATAGCCGCGCCTGATTATGGGACAAAATTGTGTGGCACGGAATGGGACGTGTCATAACAATTTGGCCTTATAATCGGGATCCCTGTGAATATTTGATGATTGATGTACAGTGTTCCAGTTTTTTGAATATGTTTGCTATATGTATATGTATATGTATATGAGTTGTACTAATGTGCAGGGAGGTGCTGAGGCAAAGTAGGTCTTATTTGATGTGTGCTTAGGCTGCCTCCAGGTGAATTATCTTCCTAATTGGGGTTTAAGGTGTAGACTCGCTGAGACATTGTCTCATCCCGTCATGGTTTAACATTTTCAAGTCCTTAGTATGGAGAATTCGGAGCCCGAGGCTAAAGGGTCTAGAACGTAGGTGGCCTAGGGTTTTCTTTTGGACATAGACTTGTGTATAAACCTGATGTGTTTATAAAGTGTGTTTTGTTTAAATTCGTTGTCCTGCTTTTCTATCCCATGTTGATTGTTGTCTGGAGATTGTTAAATTCGCTTCTGCATGTGCATAGAATCGATTGGGTCGGCGACGCGTCTTGAGAACGTCGCATTTTAGTCGACCGCTGAGGGATGTGTGCGTGCCCAGGGTTCGGGGTGTGACAATATCCATTGGGTTAGCTAAGTAGCTATTGAAAGACCTAGATTCGCACATTAGCAAAATCAAGATAAAGCATGTAGCATAGTAGCTAGGTTGTTTGACAAGTCAGTTAGAGACTATGGTGAGAAGACAGCAGTAGTTGCTATTTTTGGTTAGCCTGCAGAAATTCAAGGAAAGAAACTGCATGGACAGTACTTTCCCTAGACAGTAGCTCAACAAAAACTCTCTAATAGTCATATGCTTCTCTAATTCATATTCAACGGTTGGATTGAGGAAGAGTATAAAAGAGAAGACCATGAGGAACCAAGAGAATGTGCAACATATATATATATATATAAGATCAAGTAGCTTACATATTGTTGTTCTTAGTTATAAGCTCTCTGTTGTACTATTTTGATATTCATGCTATTTGGCAATTATGTCAAGGATTAAGTATACAAGTGTAAGAGTAGTAGTTGAGTCCAGATAGTGGGATCTATCATGTAAAAGATTGGTGCTAGCCATTTGTAACTTTCCAAGCAAATTGTTAGTAGAATCTAGCCCGTTTTGAGTCTGTTAGTATGAAGAGTGGACGTAGGCTTATGGATAAAGCCGAACCATTATAACTCTGTGTTTCACTATTTACATCCTTTTTACATACATTGGCATACAACTAGTTAGTACTTACCTAAACTTTAGGTTGAGCTAATCTTTATTTAGCGATTAGCTAATTTCCACAAAATATCATCACAGTTCGAAAACAATCTATTCACCCTGTCTTTAAGTTGTATTGTTAGTCCCAACAATAACGATTTGAAAAATCATTTTAAATTTCAGAGAGATTTTTTTTTTTTTTTTTTTTTTTATAGGTTGGGGCTGGGTTTAAGGTAAAAGCTTGACCTATTATATATATTTATACTTTTCTTTTTAAAAAATGGGTTGTGATAGAACTTTTCACAGAGCAAACAAGCAAAATGCTGATTGTGATCACATCTTTACATCATAAACGTTGAAGATTTTTTATACTTTTTAATTACAAGTAAAGAAAATGGAATTAGCAATAACGAAACCGTGACACACATGCGCGGTGTCACGGACCAAGTGAGTTATTACGGCTTATAGATCATGTATGCAATAAATATCATTTAAACGCCGAACTTCCAAAACTAAACAAGGACAAGAACAGATAGTAAACTATCATCTCTGAGCATGTCTGATGAAATAGAAGGGAGTTGAGATAGCTACCAACCTCCTAAATTAGCTATAAAGCAGACACTAAACTGCCAGATTTAGTACAGACTACTAATATTCCTTTGCTCTTTTTGTTACTCTACGCATGCTTCGCTCGTAATAAAGAAGAAGAAGAACAAAATATAAGGGGATGCCTTAAAAAATTGCAATCAATTTAAGGTAACTCGTTCCATTGACATATTTTTCTGCTAAAAATATGTTTTTCTTTCCCTTTATCCTTACGTAGGGCATTAGTTTACAATAAGGAATCAGTCAACCACCAAAGTACAAATTCGACTCATCAAAGAGAAAGAAGCTTGCATGTGATGAGCACGTGATCTCAGCCCAAATGCCGACAAAGGTATGAGATAAGCACAAATACAGAGTGGCATTTCTTCAAGTTCCAGCTAGCTTTGGACTATCGAAACTATTATAAACGTTGTACTTAAACTAGGTGTGAAAACTAGAAAATCTCTCTAAAAATCACACCGCCATATTTTAATTCCTTGGCTGAAGTCAAGTAATTGATTGGTCTATTTCTGCTTCCCTATATATCCACATCTATATCGGTGTATGTTCATGCACAACTCTCATATCTTCTTCATTTTCCCAAAATCCTAGTTCTTTTAAACCTCCAGAGGCCAAGACTAGCTATCGTGTCGGCGGTACTCTGATTGCCGCCACTATGATGAGTTTCGCCGCCTTGGCCTATGCCATACTTCTCATGGCACTAGTCATCATACTTCTCATGGCACTAGTCATCTTTCACGATGTCATCAAACAATTTTGGTGCAAAAGCGTCAAAGGAAAATCCAAGCCGCTCCCACTCCCTCCAGGGCCCGCCCCGTGGCCAGTGGTCGGCTGTGCCCCAGACATGCTCCGGAAGAAGCCCGCGGCCCGGTGGATCCTTCGTTGGGTGGAGGAGATGGACACCGGCATCGCGTGCTTCCGCATAGGGAATACGCATGTCATTCCCGTAACCGACCCTAAGATCGCCCAGGAGTTCCTCAAGAAGCAAGATGCCGCGTTTGCGTCGAGGCCTGTCTCGATGGCGGCACGAGCGTTCAGCGGTGGCTACGTGACCGCCGTCATCTCTCCCTACGGGGAGCAGTGGAAGAAGATGAGGCGGGTCTTGACGTCGGAGATAATATGCCCAAAGCGAAACAAGTGGCTCCACGACAAGAGGGCCGAGGAGGCCGACAACCTGGTGAAGCATGTCTTCAACCAATGCAAAAGCCTAGGGCAGGTGAACTTGAGGCATACAACAAGGCACTACTGTGGGAATGTGATAAGAAGGTTGGTGTTCAACAAGAGGTACTTTGGCAAAGCAAGGAAAGATGGAGGACCAACCATTGATGAAGAACAACATGTGGACGCACTATTCAATGCACTAAACTATCTCTACGCATTCTGTGTTTCGGATTACTTCCCATTCCTGGCGGGGCTTGACCTTGATGGGCACGAGAAGGTAGTGAAAGATTGCACGAGGACTTTTCGGAGGTTGCATGAGCCCATAATAAACGAGAGAATCAAACAATGGAGGGACGATTCGAGTTCGCAGAGCAATAGAACAGAGCCTCAAGACTTGTTGGATGTTCTTATTATGCTTAAAGACTCACAAGGGAAGCCATTGCTAACGCCGCATGAAGTCAAAGCACAGGCTACGGTGAGAAATTTATTCTTTCTTAGCAAACTATAGGAGGTTATATATTTGGTTAAGACGACTTTGTTACTAAAATTGTACGAATAGGGCCTTACAACTACCCCAAAAATCCTAAAGAAAGACTTCCCTCCCTATATATAAAATTACCTATAATGTACGAAGTCAATATCTTTGCGTCCTAATGTTAATGTCGTTATACCTTTCCCAAAAGATCCTTAAGAAGATTTTCCTATAATCCGTACATATTTAACTTTACTTTTATTTGCATATTGTGGTTATAAATTAGATTTCAAGTTAACTTAAGATGCAGACGTTTTTGTGCGTCTTGACATGTGTAGGAAATTATGATGGCCGCGGTGGACAATCCATCAAACGCAGTGGAATGGGCAATGACAGAGATGATAAATCGGCCTGAACTCCTTAAGAAAGCCAAAGAAGAAATAGATAGGGTTGTGGGAAAGGAGAGATTAGTCCAAGAGTCCGATATTACCCAGCTCAACTACATCAAAGCATGTGCTAGGGAGGCCTTTAGGCTCCACCCAATCGCGCCCTTCAATGTCCCGCACGTCGCCCTGTCGGATGCGGTCGTGGCCGGCTACCGTATCCCCAAGGGAAGCCACATCCTCATTAGCCGGATGGGTCTTGGCAGAAACCCTAAAGTGTGGGACGAACCCCTCAAGTTCAAGCCTGAGCGGCATATCACAAGTGACACCGAGGAAGTCGTGCTCGCAGAGCCCGACCTGCGATTCATTTCCTTCAGCATGGGCCGGCGCGGGTGCATTGCCACGCAGCTTGGGACAACGATGACAGTGATGCTTCTTGCTAGGCTAATCCAGGGTTTTAACTGGAGTCCACTCGCTAATGATTCGAGCATCAATCTTAAGGAGTCAAAGGATGACTTGTCCCTCGCCGAGCCATTGGTTGCTCAAGCCAAGCCGTGCTTGGCAAAACATCTCTATCCAAAATAGAGAAGTATGTGACTTTAGTATGTGCGGGACATGTGTATTGGGAACCTTGATCTTTCCATGTGACGTCTCAGAACATAACCTTCTCAATATAGAATTATTATAGGCTATTTGTTGTGAAAACAATCTAATGTTAAATATTTCATGCATCATATAATTCAAATAAAAGAGGCCTATTGTGTTTATGTAAAAGGATCCACGGGTAGTTTCTATCGAGAAAACCTCCTATTATTTTTGAAGTTGACAAAACAATCCGTGATTCCTTACAAGCTTAATATATGCAAGCGTTGTTTATGCCTTGAGTAATGTTAATGTAAAAGGAACTTAGATGTGCAAAGTGAAAAGATTCGAAATAGTTGGAACAACTTATGTGAACAAGTCTGGAAGAATAGGCAGTTCAAAAGATTTAGAGGTACCGAGGTGAATATTTTACAAGATCTACACCAT
This sequence comes from Eucalyptus marginata, assembly GCA_014182565.1. Lineage (NCBI taxonomy): Eukaryota > Viridiplantae > Streptophyta > Magnoliopsida > Myrtales > Myrtaceae > Eucalyptus > Eucalyptus marginata. The sequence continues at coordinate 54,790,824 of CM024592.1, forward strand.
CATCATACTCAAAGTACCTAACGAGACGCAATTGGATATAACCGGGAAACTTAATATAATCGAAGTTTGTTACCACTAGAAGCCTTATATAAGTGGAAGTTTGATATAACCGAAAAGCCAGATATTACTAGGAATTGCTAATATAAGGATAATAGCCTCACTACGTACTTTGGGGATAACATTCCGAGATAAGTTATCTCACCTTTTGACAACTTATGATCAGGTTTGGATTCATATTTTGGAAGAAAGTGATTGACCATCAATCTCAAAGATTATCTATGCAGAAGATATCAATTATGTGTAATATTTTGGTTGATTGACAATCATCATAAAGACAAGTTCCTTTTCATAATCGAGCAACTCTATTTTTGGAAACCAAAGATTTTATTATATGAGCGACAAAATATACGGGACTCCGATTTATTGACTTCAATGGCTAAATTGAATTGCTCGACAATCGTCCAATGGTCAACTTGAAGAATGATCCTCGTGAAGATTGTCCAACGGGTAGATTGGATGCTGAGGAGTATAAATGAGATCAACAAGACGCTGGAGAAAAGAGATCCATAGTGCAAAATTCCAAATACAAAGAAAGCTTTACATTTGTCAATTGTCTTATTGACCATACCGAAATTGTAATATCTTGAGAAGTGTTGTTGGTGTGACAATTTGTGCTTAGGTGTAAGATCGAGAGTCCAAACATATCCTAAGTTACGACTATGGTGTCCCAAAGATTTCGATTTTACACTTATTGAAAATTCTAAGGGAAAAATGTCCAAAAAGTCCTAAATAGATTTTACACTTTTGCTAATTTAGTCCTAAATTTTTAAATTTTGTCAATTTAATCTTGAGTCTTTTCACTTCTTGCCAATTGAGTCCATCAGCCAATTTTGGCAAGAAATCACTGACATGGATGCCAACGATACTATGTAAGACTAGGAGTGAACATGGTTTGGGTAGACAGTTCTCACCTTAGAACAAGGAACCGCCTATTAAGGACCTGTTCCAAAAAATTGGAACTGAGAATTGCCTGCTAGTTCCATGGACCCACCCGAGAACCAAACTGTCCAATTCCTGAGTGGGTCCATGGAACCAGTCCCACCAAGCTTCACGTACTCAGTGCAACATTTTCCAACAAGCCAAAGTAAAGCAAAAAATAAAGAACTTCCCTATTCTTAATTACAATATTAATACAACGATTGGACTCATATTAAAAGTTGAGAGTCGAGACCGTGAGTTGATGGGCGTTGAGCTTGAGAATTGAGGCCATGAGAAGTGAGAGTGAGACGAGATGAATACTCGGTTAATGGGGGTTGAGCCTTAAATTAAGGATTCGGTGTTTTAATTTTTCTTAATATTTTGGGTTGGAACTTTTTCTTAAAAATTAAATTTATATATTTGTATAATACTAGTTTGGTCCATATGGGGGATGGGCAGTTCCACACTTATAATTGGGAACCGAACCAATACCCATCGGTTCTAAAAAATTAGAATCGAGAACCAGACTGGTTCTCTTGGGAATCATCGGTTCCGGTTTAATTTGGTTTGGTTCCGAGTAGTTCAGCGGTTCTTGGTTATTTTGCACACCCCTACGTATGACCGTCAATGTTGACATGTACAATTTTAAATAATATTTTAATATTGGTTGAATTTTTATTATTTTTTCATTTTTGCTTTCTTCTTTTCCTTTTACCATTGGCCAGCCACTGGCCACTGGCCATGGTTAGCCAGCTAGGCTCACTTGATATACGCGAGGCTTGGCCGAGCAAAGGTGAGCCTCAACGAGGGCCAGCCTCACCCATGCCAGGCGAGGCCAACCCTCACCCAGGCCAAGGCAGCTTTGTCAGCTATCGCCTTTGCCTGAGCGATGCTGCCTTGGCCTAGGCGAGGCTAGCCTCGGGCTAGGCCAGGCCAAATTTGGCAAGGTCGGCCCTCGCTTAGGCTAGGGTGGCCTTGCCTGGTTGGGCCGTCGTCCAATTGACTCCCGCCCTAGCCCCCTTAGGTTGGGTGAGGGTCGGCCTCGCTAGATTTGACCTAGGCAAGGTTGACCCTCATCGGGCCTCACCTGGGCGAGGGCTCCTCTTGCTGGGGCTTGCCCTTGCTCGGTCGGGCCTCACCTGTGGCGGGTGAGGCTAACTAGCTAGCCATGGCCAGTGGCTAGCCACTAGCAAAAGGAAAAGAAGTAAAAGAAAACAAAATAGAAAACAAAATAAAAATTTAAGAAATATTAAAATGTTATTAAAAATTTTTAATGTCGTATCGCTAGATTCTATATGGCACCGACAGTATCCATGATAGTGATTTCTGGTCAAAATTGATAAAATTAAAATGTTTAGAATTGAATTGGCAAATGTGTAATTGGTTTATGACTTTTTGAATAATTTTCCCAAAATTCTGATGTTGACTTTGTTGAATGTTGAATCCATAGAAAAAGCAATTCGGGGTTCGCCAATGGAGGACGGTCAAAATTGCGATGGAGGATATCAGCAAGGTTTCAAAGAATGAGGCGAGGACGAAGAGATCATCCCCGAGAAATCGTACAATCCGAACCAAGTAAGGCTGAAACTTCTTGTAAGGGTAAGGAGAAAGAGGGAGAGCCCTTAGCAACACCTGTGGCTGAGTCTGAATCACATTCTAAAGAGAAGAAGGACGACGATGACGATCGTTTCTTCGAGGATTTTGACCCAAGGCCTAGATTTCCCAAAATAAGCTCTTTCAAGTCTAGGTTCTTCAAGTCCCAGGCTCATGGTGATTTCTGTAATTCTTTTCTTTGTCTTGGGAGTTATACCTCGAGTATTTTCTAAGCTATATAACCAATCATTTTTTGAAAATTATATTTCAAATCTTGACTTTTCTATAAAACAAACCTATCCTAATATTTATATAGAACATTAAATTAGAACATTTCAGGCAGTCGATGCTAAGTCCTTTCGTTCCCTGACCTATTCATCATACATATATCTTAATATATACATATATGAGGTGAGGAAGGAACGACTGTAATCTAACTTAATATAAATTACTTATATGTAAATATAAAGATACATGCACCAACTCTTTATGGTTTCTTCCAGCAAATTCTTTTTTGAAGTTCCTGCAAATTTATCTCTCCAACGCTTTAAATTTCCCATACCCTTTACCAGTCTTGCAACCTTTGATTTCCAGTACCTACATTTGAATTTCTTTACTTTTACAAGCATTTATATTTCTATTCAAAATCAACAAACAACCCATTCTTTTTTCTCAAAATCCATCAATTTCATCCCTACTTTAAGATTTTCACTTGGTGAAACGATAATTACCTATAACATTAGATTAAAACTATTTAGTGCAAAGTTCTTCCGTTCCCTCACCTATCTATTGTACCTATATACGCATCATGAGAAAAGTGTTAGAGAAGTCCTACACCTTTTTCATTGGTGCCAATTTAGTACTAAATCTTTTGACTTGGTGTCAATTCAACTCTAAATCATTTAATCGTGCCAATTTAGTACTAAACTTTTTGACTTAGTGCAATTAAGTTATTTTGGCTAATTTAACTAGATATTGTTGACATAGACGCTGGTTAGCTTACATGACATTGTCAGTGTTGACGTAGATAATTTATAATAATTTTTCAATTTTTTATCAGTTTTCTGATTTTTTTTTTCTTTTCTTTTTTTCTCTCCTTCCTTTCTTCTTCCTTTAGGCGGTGGTCGGTCGCCAGCCACAAACGATGGCTAGGTGGGATGGCCTTGCTCGGCCATGGCAAGTTGATTTCTGGTCGAATTCTCAAGTCTATTGCGTTTAAAATCGCTTCACCGGATAGGCCAGTTATCTCGTGAGTGGCCAACTCAGAGAAAAACACTATAGTCACGTTGACGAAAGACCCATCTTATCCAATCGAAATCAGAACTTGAAATTCAGGATGTCACATGTCCTGGCCTAGGCGAGGCTAACCATGGTTGGTGGCTAGCCATTGCTTGTGACCAGTGGTTGGCCACTGCATAAAGGAAGAAGAAAGGAAGGAGAGAAAAAAAGAAAGGGAAAAGAAAAGAAAAAAAGAAAGAAAATCAGAAAAATAATAAAAATAAAAACTATTAAAATATTATTAAAAATTATTCACATCAGCGTTGGTGATGTCATGTAAGTCGGCTGGAGTCCACATCAGCAATATCTGACTAAAATTAGCCGAAAGGAATGAATTGACACAAAATCAAAATGTTTAGAACTATATTGGCATCATCTCAAAAGATTTAAGATTAAATTGGTACAATTAAAATGTTTAAGACTGAATTGATACCAAGATAAAAGGCTTAGGACTACAATAGATTTAAGATATTTTTGACACTTTTCCCTATGCATCATACATATACATACATATATCCACCAACTCTTCATGATTGCCTCGTCTCTCTCTCCCCCTATTTTTTTTTTTCATATTTTGTTATTACAAATATGATTTTCCAACTATAGCTTTGAAATGTTGCTTGCTTTTCTTGTTAGCCCTAGCCAATGTATTGGCCAACGGAGCCGCTACTTGTGAAATAAAAACTCCCGTCAACTGCTACAAGCTTGGTTTCGGCTTGAGCTGTACGAGTCCGCGGGTGACTGGTCAAGTGTTGAAACGTGTTGGTGTAGCGGAAATCGTGAATTGACGAGATCATTCTCTTCCTCCTCAATGGAGAGACCGATTTAAGGATCGAGTGTTGCCGAGCCATCGTTGTTATCAGTCATGACTACTGGCATTACTAATGTTAATACTCTGTTGCGCTCTTTATTCTCAAAAGGAGCCGTTCGTTCATTACAAATTAGATGTAGCCATCGGGTCAATCAGATCAAATCAGATGGGGGGTTTCTCCATATCAACTGAACCCGAAAGAGGTCAAAGGGTTAGGTAAACCGTACTTGTAAGGAACTCGCGTGCAATAAATTCATGCAACGCACCTCATGTTGCAAGAACTTTGTCATCATATGAATCATCTAATGTGTTTTTCATTTCTTTCAATTATTTCGATCAATGACTCTCGCCCTGGTCGCCCTAGGTTGGGTGAGGGTCGGCCTCGCTAGATTTGACCTGGGCAAGGTCAACCCTCGTAGGGCCTCACTTGGGCGAGGGCTCCTCTTGCTGGGGCTTGCCCTTGCTTGGCTGGGCCTCACCTGGGGCGAGTGAGGCCAACTAGCTAGCCATGGCCGGTGGCTAGCCACTAGCAAAAGGAAAAGAAGTAAAAAAAAAAAACAGAAAAATAATAAAAATTCAAAAAATATTAAAATATTATTAAAAATTGTTAATATCAGTATCAACAGTTCTACATGGCACCGATAGTATTCATGATAGCGATTTCTGGTCAAAATTGATAAAATTAAAATGTTTAGAATTGAATTGGCAAATGTGTAATTGGTTTATGATTTTTTGAATAATTTTCCTAAAATTCTGATGTTGACTTTGTTGGATGTTGAATCCATAGAAAAAGCAATTCAGTGGTTTGCCAATGGAGGATGGTCAAAATTACTGATGTAGGATATCAGCAAGGTTTCAAAGAATGAGACCGAGGACGAAGAGATCATCCCTGAGAAATCAGTATAATCCGAGCCAAGTAAGGCTGAAACTTCTTGTGAGGGTAAGGAGAAAGAGGGAGAGCCCTTAGAAACACCTGTGGCTGAGTTTGAATCACGTTCCGAAGAGAAGAAGGACGACGATGATGATCGTTTCTTCGAGGATTTTGACCCAAGGCCTAGATTTCCCAAAATAAGCTCTTTCAAGTCTAGGTTCTTCAAGTCCCAGGCTCATGGTGATTTCTGTAATTCTTTACTGTCTTGTGGAGTTATACCTCAGAGTATTTTCTAAGCTATATAACCAATAATTTTTTGAAAATTATATTTTAAATCTTGACTTTTCTATGAAACAAACCTATCCTAATATTTATATAGAACATTGAATTAGAACTTTTCAGGCAGTCAATGCTAAGTCCTTTCGTTCCCTGACCTATTCATCATACATCTATCTTAATATATACATATATGAGGTGAGGAAGGAACGACTGTAATATAACTTAATATAAATTACTTATATGTAAATATAAAGATACATGCACCAACTCTTTATGGTTTCTTCCAGCAAATTCTTTTTTGAAGTTCCTGCAAATTTATCTTTCCAACGCTTTAAATTTCCCATACCCTTTACCAGTCTTGCAACCTTTGATTTCCAGTACTTACATTTGAATTTCTTTACTTTTACATGCATTTATATTTCTATTCAAAATCAACAAACAACACCCCCCCCTTTTTTTTTTCTCAAAATCCATCAATTTCATCCCTACTTTAAGATTTTCACTTGGTGAAACGATAATTACATATAACATTAAATTAAAACTATTCAGTGCAAAGTTCTTCTGTTCCTTCACCTATACGCATCATGAGAAAAGTGTTAGAGAAGTCCTACACCTATTTCATTGGTGCCAATTGAGTACTAAATCTTTTGACTTGGTGTCAATTCAATTCTAAATCATTTAATCGTGCCAATTTAGTACTAAACTTTTTGACTTAGTGCAATTAAGTACTTGTGGCTAATTTAACTAGATATTGTTGACATAGATGCTAGTAAGCTTACATGACATCGTCGTGCCACGACGTAGATAATTTATAATAATTTTTTAATTTTTATTAGTTTTCTGATTTTTCTTTTCTTTTCTTTTTTTCTCTCCTTCCTTTCTTCTTCCTTTAGGCAATGGTCGGCCGCCAACCACAAACGATGGCTAGGCGGGTTGGCCTTTGCTTGGCCATGGCAAGGTTGAGCCTCGATGAAGGCTTCCGTCGCCTAAGCCAAGATGATGCCTTGTGAGGTTGTCTTGGCTTAGGCAAGGGTTAGCCTTGTTAGATTTGGTGAGGGGAGCCACTGTTGAGGCTGTCCTGGCCTAGGCGAGGCTAACCATGGTCGGTGGCCAGCCATTGTCTATGACCAGTGGCCAACCACCGCATAAAGGAAGAAGAAAGGAAAAGAAAAAGAAAGGGAAAAGAAAAGAAAAAAAAGAAAGAAAATCAAAATATTATTATACTATTATTAAAAATTATCCACACATCGGCGTCGGTGATGTCATGTAAGCATTTGAGTCCACATTAGCAATATCCGACTAAAATTAGCCTAATGATTGAATTGACACAAAATCAAAATGTTTAGAATTATATTGGCATTATCTGAAAAGATTTAAGATTAAATTGGTACAATTAAAATGTTTAAGACTGAATTGATACAAAGATAAAATGTTACACTATTAAAAGTTTTGGACTATATTGATATCAATACATTAGATTTAAAATATTTTCGACATTTTTCCCTATGCATCATACATATACATACATATATCCACCGACTTTTCATGATTGCCTCGCCTCTCTCTCTCCCTATCTTTTTTTCATAATTTATTATTACAAATCCGATTTTCAACAATAGCCTTGAAATGTTGCTTGCTTTTCTTGTTAGCCCTAGCCAATGTATTGGCTAACGGAGCCGCTACTTGTGAAATAAAAACTCCCGTCAACTGCTACAAGCTTGGTTTCGGCTTGAGCTGTACGAGTCCGTGGGTGACTGGTCAAGTGTTGAAACGTGCTGGTGTAGCGGAAATCGTGTACCAACGAGATCATTCTCTTCCTCCTCAATGGAGAGACCGATTTAAGGATCGAGTGTTATCGAGCCATCGTTGTCATCAGTCATGACTACTGGCATTACTAATGTTAATACTCTGTTGCGCTCTTTATTCTCAAAGGAGCCGTTTGTTCATTACATATTAGATGTAGCCATTGGGTCAATCAGATCAAATCAGATGGGGGGTTTCTCCAGATCAACTGAACCCGAAAGAGGTCAAAGGGTTAGGTAAACCGTTCTTGCAAGGAACTTGCGTGCAATAAATTTATGCAATGCACCTCACGTTGCAAGAGCTTTGTCATCATATGAATCATCCAATGTGCTTCTTTTCATTTCTTTCAATTATTTTGATCAATGACTTTCAGTCTTCACGAGTAAAATAGTATGAAATTCTAGTGTCTCGTTCACACTATGGGAATGGAAGCGCGCGCGCCTTGCCTCTAGCCAAAATGGCCAAAAATCAATTAACTCTACAAGGTTCGCTGCTTATAAGATCGAGTGTCGCAAGAAAGAATTCCTTTTGGATAAACTTAAATGTCGAAACCATTTTTAAGTGTTGTATGTGAGTTTGTCTCTCGATTCTATTAGGAAACTATTGAAAAACAATTTAGTTTTACTTGTCGATCTATTGCTGCGTTCTGATTAAAATTCTTATGGAGTTAGATCAAGATTTTGAGGATACAATGTCATCACTCACGACTACTGGCCCGAGTTTTACAAAGAGGATAAAAAGTTATTTTTGAGCTTCACTCTCATCATGCCCGTGATATGCACTAACTTGATTGTCATTTGAAAATAATGGAAATGTAATTATTGGAGAAAACATTTTCAAGTGATTTTGATGATACCCAAACTATCCTTAGTATGTTACTTATTATATTGTATGCAGATGTTTGCACCAAAGGACTGTGCAACATCCATGGTATAATTCATTGGAAAGAAGTTCACAAATGTCTTATTATGACAAACAACACTAGTTAACTTAAAAGATCAGCTACTAATAATGTTTATGTCGAAGTTATAAAGATCAAGTTGATAGTGATGTAACAACCAAGTACATCGGATGATATCCGTTGGGTTAGCTAAGTAGCTATTGAAAGACTTGGATTTGCACATCAGTAGAATCAAGATAAACATGTAGCATGGTAGCTAGGTTGTTTGACAGGTCAGTCAGAGACTTCAATGAGAAGATAGCAGTAGTTACTATTTTTGGTTAGCCTCTAGAAATTCAAGGAAAGAAACTGCATGGACAGTACTTTCCCTTGACAATAGCTCAACGGAAACTCTCTAATAGAGTCATTTGCTTCTCTAATTCGTATTCAACGGTTAGATTGAGGAAGACTATAAAAGAGAAAACCACAAGTATATATATAAAAGATCAAGTAGCTTATGTATTGTTGTTCTTAGCTATAAACTCTCTGGCGTACTATTTTGATATTCATGTTGTTTGACAATTGTGTCAAGGATTAAGTATACAAGTGTAAGAGTAACAGTTGAGTCTAGATAGTGGGATCCGTTGGGATATAATATGTGGAAACGACAGGATATTGCAATTTACGTCAACACGAAATCACTAGAGAAATAAACGAGAAATAATAAGGACCCCGGAAATTTACGTGGTTCGGTCCGAGTATCGGTACTTACGTCAACGGGGAGAGCCATCAGCAAATAATTCACTATAATCGGAGTATCGGAGTTTATAATCATTCACACGCTCAAGTGTTTCCCACACCTACATTTAACCCAAGACCCAAAGTGTTTATAAATAAATAACTCATTTGGGTATAAACTCATGGTACAAAACTGCCGCGTGTTCAAGCTTTAAACAAAACGCTCTACGTACACCAAAATCAGGATGTACAGCTTCGCGTATTTCTTCAAAACTTCTCGCGGCTTGCGGCTTCAATGATCGTTGGACGTTTCTGCGGCGTGTTCCAGGTTAAGAAAAGAAACCTGCATAATATTTCCTTTATTTTAAATGTGTGCCCAGGTCAACAAACTTTGACCTGGGCCCACCTCCTTCCGTCTACGTGCAGAAGACTTCATCCAAAAGGGTTTCGGCGAGCTTCACGCGTGGACTTCTTCCTCACGCCAAAGGGCCCACCACGATTTGTTTTATTTCATCTTCCACGTTTCGGATTCCGCAGCAAAGAGGAAACTTTCCTCCCTTTTATTTTATTTTATATTTCTTTTTGTGCAGCTTTTTAAAAAGTCAGGTGAATCGCGTTTTGTAAATGCTCAAACTCGAAACATAATTTAACAGGATCTATCGTGTAAAGGATGTGCTAACCATTTGTAACTTTCCAACCAAATTGTAAGTAGAATCCAGCCCGTCTTGAGGCTATTAATCTAAAGAGTAGACGTAGGCTTATGGATAAAGCCGAACCACTATAACTTTGTGTTGCACTATTTACATCATTTTTACATACATTGGCATACGACTAGTTAGTATTTACCTAAACATTAGGTTGAGCTAATCTTTATTTAGTGATTAGCTAATTTCCACAAAAGATCATCAAAGTTCAAAAAGCAATCTATTCATCCCGTCTGTAGGTTGTATTGTTAGCCCCAACAATAACGATTTAAAATCATTTTAAGTTTCAGAGAGATTTTTTTTTTTTTTTTTGGTGGGTTGGGGCTGGGTTTAAGGTAAAAGCTGGACCTATTATATATATTTTCAAAAATGGGTTGTGATAGAACTTTTCACAGAGCAAACAAGCAAAATGCTGATTGTGATCACATCTTTACATCATAAACGTTGAAGATTTCTTATACTTTTTAATAACAAGTAAAGAAAATGGAATTAGCAATAACGAAACCGTGACACACATGCGCGGTGTCACGGACCAAGCGAGTTATTACGGCATATAGATCATGTATGCAATAAACATCATTTAAACGCCGAACTTCCAAAGCTAAACAAGGACAAGAACAGATAGTAAACTATCATCTTTGAGCATGTCTGATGAAATAGAAGGGAGTTGAGATAGCCACCAACCTCCTAAATTAGCTATAAAGCAGACATTAAACTGCCAGATTTAGTACAGAGTTGTAATATTCCTTTGCTCTTTTTATTACTCTACGCATGCTTCACTCGTAATAAAGAAGAAGAAGAAGAAGAAGAATATATAAGGGGATGCCTTAAGAAATTGCAATCAATTTAAGGTAACTCGTTCCATTCGACATATTTTTCTGCTAAAAATATGTTTTCTTTCCCTTTGTCCTTACGTAGGGCATTAGTTTACAATGAGGAATCAGTCAACCACCAAAGTACAAATTCGACTCATCAAAGAGAAAGAAGCTTGCATGTGATGAGCACGTGATCTCAGCCCAAATGCCGACAAAGGTATGAGATGAGCACAAATACAGAGTGGCATTTCTTCAAGTTCCAGCTAGCTTTGGACTATCGAAACTGTTACAAACGTTGTACTTAAACTAGGTGTGAAAACAAGAAAATCTCTCTAAAAGTCACACCGCCATATTTTAATTCCTTGGCTGAAGTCAAGTAATTGATTGGTCTATTTCTGCTTCCCTATATAGCCACATCTATATCGGTGTATGTTCATGCACAACTCTCATATCTTCTTCATTTTCCCAAAATCCTAGTTCTTTTAAACCTCCAGAGGCCAAGACTAGCTATCGTGTCGGTGGCACTCTGATTGCCGCCGCTATGATGAGTTTCGCCGCCTTGGCCTATGCCCTACTTCTCATGGCACTAGTCATCTTTCACGATGTCATCAAACAATTTTGGTGCAAAAGCGTCAAAGGAAAATCCAAGCCGCTCCCACTCCCTCCAGGGCCCGCCCCGTGGCCAGTGGTCGGCTGTGCCCCAGATATGCTCGGAACAAGCCCGCGGCCCGGTGGATCCTTCGTTGGATGGAGGAGATGGACACCGGCATCGCGTGCTTCCGCATAGGGAATACGCATGTCATTCCCGTAACCGACCCTAAGATCGCCCGGGAGTTCCTCAAGAAGCAAGATGCCGCGTTCGCGTCGAGGCCTGTCTCAATGGCGGCACAAGCGTTCAGCGGTGGCTATGTGACTGCCGTCATCTCTCCCTACGGGGAGCAGTGGAAGAAGATGAGGCGGGTCTTGACGTCGGAGATAATATGCCCAGCGCGACACAAGTGGCTCCACGACAAGAGGGCCGAGGAGGCCGACAACCTGGTGAAGCATGTCTTCAACCAATGCAAAAGCCTAGGGCAGGTGAACTTGAGGCATACAACAAGGCACTACTGTGGGAATGTGATAAGAAGGTTGGTGTTCAACAAGAGGTACTTTGGCAAAGCAAGGAAAGATGGAGGACCAACCATTGATGAAGAACAACATGTGGACGCACTATTCAATGCACTAAACTATCTCTACGCATTCTGTGTTTCGGATTACTTCCCATTCCTGGTGGGGCTTGACCTTGATGGGCACGAGAAGGTAGTGAAAGATTGCACGAGGACTTTTCGGAGGTTGCATGAGCCCATAATAAACGAGAGAATCAAACAATGGAGGGACGATTCGAGTTCGCAGAGCAATAGAACAGAGCCTCAAGACTTGTTGGATATTCTTATTATGCTTAAAGACTCACAAGGGAAGCCATTGCTAACGCCACATGAAGTCAAAGCACAGGCTACGGTGAGAAATTTATTCTTTCTTAGCAAACTATAGGAGGTTATATATTTGGTTAAGACGACTTTGTTACTAAAATTGTACGAATAGAGCCTTACAACTACCCCAAAAATCCTAAAGAAAGACTTCCCTCCCTATATATAAAATTACCTATAATGTACGAAGTCAATATCTTTGCGTCCTAATGTTAATGTCGTTATACCTTTCCCAAAAGATCCTTAAGAAGATTTTCCTATAATCCGTACATATTTAACTTTACTTTTATTTGCATATTGTGGTTATAAATTAGATTTCAAGTTAACTTAAGACGCAGACGTTTTTGTGCATCTTGACATGTATAGGAAATTATGATGGCCGCGGTGGACAATCCATCAAACGCAGTGGAATGGGCAATGGCGGAGATGATAAATCGGCCTGAACTCCTTAAGAAAGCCAAAGAAGAAATAGAAAGGGTTGTGGGAAAGGAGAGATTAGTCCAAGAGTCCGATATCCCCCAGCTCAACTACATCAAAGCATGTGGTAGGGAGGCCTTTAGGCTCCACCCAATCGCGCCCTTCAATGTCCCGCACGTCGCCCTGTCGGATGCGGTCATGGTCGGCTACCGTATCCCCAAGGGAAGCCACATCCTCATTAGCCGGATGGGTCTTGGCAGAAACTCTAAAGTGTGGGACGAACCCCTCAAGTTCAAGCCTGAGCGGCATATCACAAGTGACACCGAGGAAGTCGTTCTCGCAGAGCCCGACCTGCGATTCATTTCCTTCAGCATGGGCCGGCGCGGGTGCATTGCCACGCAGCTTGGGACAACGATGACAGTGATGCTTCTTGCTAGGCTAATCCAGGGTTTTAACTGGAGTCCACTCGCTAATGATTCGAGCATCAATCTTAAGGAGTCAAAGGATGACTTGTCCCTCGCCGAGCCATTGGTTGCTCAAGCCAAGCCGTGCTAGGCAAAACATCTCTATCAAAATAGAGAAGTATGTGACTTTAGTATGTGCGGGACATGTGTATTGGGAACCTTGATCTTTCCATGTGACGTCTCAGAACATAACCTTCTCAATATAGAATTATTATAGGCTATTTGTTGTGAAAACAATCTAATGTTAAATATTTCATGCATCATATAATTCAAATAAAAGAGGCCTATTGTGTTTATGTAAAAGGATCCACGGGTAGTTTCTATCGAGAAAACCTCCTATTATTTTTGAAGTTGACAAAACAATCCGTGATTCCTTACAAGCTTAATATATGCAAGCGTTGTTTATGCCTTGAGTAATATTGATGTAAAAGGAACTTGGATGTGCAAAGTGAAAAGATTCGAACTTATGCCGACAAGTTTAGAAGAATGGGCAGTTTATAAAGATTTAGAAATACCAAGGTGAACATTTTACAAGATCTACACCAGAAACTTAATATAATCGATGAATGAAATCACCAAAATCCTCATATAAGTGGAAGTTTGATGTCACCAAAATGCCAGATATAACCGGGAATTGCTAATATAAGGACAACAACCTTGTTACATACTCTGAGGATAACATTCAAGACAAGTTATCTATGAGAGGACTAGTAACAACACCTAGAGGGGTGAATAGGTGTTTAAACAAAATCTTGGCAAATAAATGCGGAATAAAATAAATGAGTTGAGGGAAGAGAATAAGAACACAATGTTTATAGTGGTTCGGCTTAATCCAAGCCTACGTCCACTCTCCCACGCTAACAGCCTTCTTGGCTGGATTCCACTATGCAATCAACAAGAGATTACAACTTTGAGTGCAAACACTTAGTAGTAGATCCCACTATCTCACTAAGTCACTCTTTTGGTATTTCTCTCAAGATCACAAACGTTTAAGCTCACGAGAGACAAGTGTATGATAGAAGATCGCTCAGACTTTGGAATTATAAATTCTACGCTCCGTCTCTTACTTGCTCATCGGTCCTTCATCTCCTTAAATACTCCTCCACTTCCAAACTACCCGTTGGACAGCATCTTGAGGATCGTCTTCCAATATACCCATTGGACAGCTCTGTATCTAGAAGATTTGGAAGCCGTTGAGTGACAAAGATAGAATCCCAAATTGATTCCGATCGCCCATACAAACGAAATCTTGATTTCCATAAGTAAAGCTTCTTCGTATAGAAAGTTCTTGTCTTCAAGATCTAATTGTCAATCAATTAGATTGAGTCAATCAAATCAATCTTGATGTAGAATCCAAACCAGATCACTAGCCGTTATATGATTGGGCTTGAGTTACGTTCTGTCGAGTTCTGGATGTAAAGTCTGAGAGCAATATACTTTACAATATGAGTCGAGTGCGATAGACTTTACAATCTGGGTCGAACATATTTAGCTTTAAGGTCTCGAACACGATGTTATGTTACGCTTCAGCATAGAGTACGTCTTCCTGGTTCGGCTTGACATAGAGTCGTCTTCTAGTTCTTCATTCACGTTCGATGCCGGAATTTGTCGAGTAGGCGGACTTCGATGTAGAACAGACTTTGACACTAAAGTCGCGGTCTTCAGACTTTGACACAAAAGTCTGGAAATCTTCAAAATATACTTTGGACATGTGTTACGTTCAGTCTTCTGGCCGTCTTTAGACTTTGACAATATCCTTTACATGTTCTATCATCTACATGGTCTATTACTTAACCATTAAGCATGTTAGTAGCCTTTTATTTATTTTGTCATCTTCAAAACATCATAAGGGATTTCCCTAACAATCTAACCTTTTGATAGCTTGTGATCAAGTATAAATTCATATATTGGAAAAAAGTGATTGATCATCAATCTCAAAGATTATCTACGCGGAAGATATTAATCATGCATGATATTTTGGTTGATTGACAATCATCATAAAGACAAGTTACTTTTCATACTCGAGCTACTCTACTCTTGGAAGCCAAAGATTTGATTGTATAAGCGACAAAATATACGAGACTTCGATTGATTGACTTCAATGGCTAAATTGATTTGCTTGACAATCGTCCAATGGTCAACTTGAAGAGTGATCCTCATGAAGATTGTCCAATGGGTAGATTGGATGTGTTGAGGAGTATAAAATGAGATCAACAAGATGCCGGAGAATGAGAGATCCGGAGTGCAAAAATCCAAATACAGAGAAAGCTTTACATTTGTCGATTGTCTTTTTGACCATATTGAAATTGTAATACTTTGAGAAGTGTTTTCAGTGTGATAATTAGTGCTTAGGTGTAAGATCGAGAGTCCTAACATATCCTAAGCTAGGATAGTGGTATCCCAAAGATTCCGATTTTACACTTATTGGAAATTTGAGGGAAAATTATCTAAAAAGTCAGAAACCTTTTTTTACTTTTGCCAATTTAATCCTAAATTTTTTAATTTTATCAATTCAGTCATAAACCTTTTCATTTCTTGCTAATTGAGTCCATCCGGCCAAAATTGCTAACATGGATGCCAGTGGTGCCACATAGGACTGTCGGCGCTGATGTGGACAATTTTAAATAATATTTTAATATTTTTTGAAATTTTTATCATCATCCTTATCATTATTATCATTATTATTATCATTATTATGATTATGGTTATCATTATTATTATTATTATTATTATTATTTCGCTTTCTTCTTTTCCTTTTGCCGGTGGCTAGTGATTGGCCATTGGCCATGGCCGATCGACCGGCCTCATCTACCATAGGCCTAGTTGGGCAAGGGCTAGCCTTGGCAAGGGTTGGCGTTACTTGGGCCAGGCGAGGCCAACCCTAGCCCAAGTCAAGGCGGCTTCGCTAGCCATCACTTTCACTCAGGCGATGTTGGGTGAGGCTGCCCTATCCTAGGTAAGGGCCGGCCTCGCTGGGGCTCGACCTCGCCTAGGAAAGTGTAGGCCTCACCCAAGCCAAAGCAGCCTCGCTGTTGCTCGATGTGGCCACCTTAGGCTGGGCGAGGGCCGGTATTGCCAAATTTGACCTATGCAAGGCCGACCTTTAGTGGGCCTCAGTTGGGCGGGGGCTCCCCTCACTCGGCCGACCATCACTGTAGTTGGTGAGGCCAATCGACCGACCATGGTCGGTGGCCGGCCAAAGGCCAAAGGAAAGAAGAAAGCAAAAAGAAAAGAAAGAAAAAATGAAAAAAAAAATTAAAATTAACAAATATTAAAACATTATTAAAAAATTGTTTGTGGCATTCAGAAATTTCGACGACACTCAAATATGCAACGGCTGTGAGTAATCGACGAAAGTATCGTCGGTACCACATTTGGCCTAGTCTCATCGCCACTCGACGTCCCGAAATATTTACTTTTGGAGAAAAAGAAATTCGTCTTTGAACGGCCATATGGACAATCGCACCAACGGCCACGTTATTTTTACCTCTTGGACCGACTAACCACGCAACAAAGAGGTCTTTGAACTTTGATCGATTGAAAATTTTTTTTTAGTAAGTTAAAGGAGCAAGGAAAATTCGGTCACAAGTGGGACGAGTATGCATGCATGGTGGTGAAGCTCACCTACGTCCAAGCTGCCCGAGTTTCCCTTCCATTCGGTCGATATTGGGTCAACAAAATTAAGGGTGTTGACCGAGAGATGGCCAGAGGTGGCCACGTCGCTTCCTTGAGGGCTGCCCACGAAACCCCAAAGTTCACCGGTTGAAGACACGCACACCCCAGCTGCCTCTCGACCGATCATCCACCGAATAACCTGCATGCAGCAATTAATGTAATTAACCATTTTAGTGGGCAAAAAGGCTTGTGTGTTCGAGCAAGTAGAGAGGGAGAGAGTGACCGAGCAGAATTTTGAGTAAGTGAGAGAGAGAATTCGAGTGAGCAAGACTGTGAACAGAGAGAGAGAGTTTGAGCGAGAGGAGCGGGCACGCAAGTGTGAGTTGTGAGGAAGGAAGAGAAGGACCGCCTTCCGTGCGAGCTGCCGCCATCGACGCCACTCGCAACCATCACCGTCGAGCTGTGCCCACGACCCGCAACCTTTTGTTTTTGTTGGCCGATCAAGCTAGGAATTGAGGCAAATAGAAGTTCATCAATCTATGTTGTGCATGCCGTGATTGTCTAGTGTAGTGCAATAGACATGGAAATGTTTGGGTTTTGAATGGTGGATGCTGAATTTTGGGTAATTGAAATAGAAATGGATTGAGGAATTGAGGAAATTGGTTTTCTACGTGTACTTCTAAAATTCCTTTGAACTACATTAAGAAATATAGCTTTGGATGGATTTTTGAAGGTAAAATTAGCCAAGGAATAGGCATCGGATTCTATTGAATCCCTGTGGTCCGAAAATTTCTCATGTGTAACCTAGTAATCTTGTCAATTTTCTATAGAAATCTCTAGTATGATTTTAGTTTTGATTTCTTTATGAAAGCTATAGAGAATTGTTTAAATTATAACATACATTTAGTCAGATTTTCAAAATTCATATATATTGGCATCAATCTATTTTTATGATCGGCACTCCACAGTGGAAGTATAAATTCGGGAATAAAATTCTGGGCTGAGTTAGACGATCTGTTGAAATTCATACATAACTATTTTGACTTAGTGTCCTTCACGAAACTTTTTCCTTTAGGTCTTATTTATTACATATCAAAATTTTAGAATTTTCTGATTTCATTTAGGGGTTATTCCGAAATTTCTATTAAAACCGTGCATTCTGATTTTTGAAGTATTTACTCCGAATTTGCTCCGAAAGATGAATCATTTTGAGTTGTTATTGGATATTTTGGTTTTTGGCATTCGATATACCATTCGACACTAAAGATTTCAATGAAACTCGTGTGATTTCCAATTGTCATTGCCTTGAAAAGTGTTTTCGGAAATTAAGACGTTAATTGTTACCATTGGACCCGCGGGTCAACGATGCCCCGGGAGTCGGGAGGCCCAAAGGATCGAATGAGTCGATGCCTTGTGGATGCCTAGTGGCCCTAGTGGCTGAATGCCGGAGGCTTTTTCCCCAAGAGCTTTGGGATGCCCGGTTGTATGCTAGTCGGTACGTAAATCTGGAGGGTCGGGGTAACCATTTTCATGGTGAGCCCCCGAAGGTTCCTCGTGATGCCAGGTGGGGTACAAGATGCTTGGAGGTGTGATACGCTCCGGATGCCTGGTGATTGAAAACCAAAGGCTTTCACGACGCCAGGGATGGGTGTGAAATCCCAGAAGGATGCAAACGGTCCTCTGGGGGGTGAAACCTTTTGAATGATATAACGGATGATTCTACTAAGTGTGAGTGTGGTATGGTTATAGGACTAAATTGTATGGCATGGAATGGGACGTGTCATAATAGTTTGGTCCTATGATCGGGATTGGTGTAATTGGACATGATGCGTCTTAATTCTTTTGAAATTGCATCGACTATTGCATTAAAGAATTTCATGAATTTGATGCATACTTATCTCTTGATTACCTATTTTTGGTCTATCTTGCATGAATCTAGAAATTGATGGTATTGCATGATATAACTTGATGAATCTTTTCTTTTTGAGTGGCTGTACTCACCCCGTTTGGGGACTAACATTTCAAACTAGGAGATATGTCTCTGCTACCAGTCACTCCGGTACATTTTACGGTATTCCGGTCGACGTTGAGTGCGAGCTTGGAGCACCATCATCCCGAGATACAAGGTTTAGTATTTGTGCGAGTACGGGTACTAGTCATGTACGACATTGGTTCACCCGACGGCCTAGTGATTCAAGAGTTTCGACGGTGTACATTCGTCGTGATGGGAGTACACAAGGGCCGTTACCACCGCCGCTAGCGATGGACTGAGGCCAGGTGTGGCCCGAGAGTGACGGTCAGCAGATGAAGCATTTCAAATCACTGGCACTAACTGATAGACTTATGTATATGACTGTCGGTTACCTTTTTGGTATGAAGTCGGGTATAGAAAACCATGGAAAATTTTGATGTACTAACTGATAATGTCTATCAGTATTATGTAAATAAAAAGTGTTCGGCCTTAACCTATAAAAGTTTAGTTAGTGTCCATCGGTTTAAATTTTGGAAGGAGATGGTTGATTATGCTTCCGCTATATAAACCGCGCGGGGACCGATCTAAAAGGATATAAACCCCAGGACTTATAGACCTATTTTAATTCTTGGTATCGAGTATTATATTATCAGCTCAAGAGAAAGGTAAGCTAGCGTGGCGACCCTAACGGATTGGGGGCCGTTCGGGGTGCCACATTGTCTATATTAGCATCGGCGGTCCTACGCGACCCCTTGGCGTCCATGTCGGCGATTTCCGGCCAAAATTGGCCGGATAGACTAATTTGACAAGAAATGAAAAGGTTTAGGATTGATTGGCAAAATTTAAAAAATTTAGGATTGAATTGGCAAAACTACAATTGATTTAGGACTTTTTGGAAAATTTTCCCCAAATTCTAATGTTGAGTTTGTTGGATGTTGAATCAATAGAAAAAGCAATATATGAACATGTCAACTGGTGGATTGCATGTTGGTATTTGGGTTTGCCAAAAGAAAAGCATAGTTTCACTTTCAGTAGCTAAACTAGAGTTCGTGGTTCTTGAAAGTTGTTACGCACTAATCTTATGGATGAAGTAGCAGCGAAGTGATTTTGGAGTTGCAAATGTTCCTATTGAGTGTAATGAATACTAGTGCCATTAATTTGACAAAGAGTCCCATTTTGCATTCTAGGGCAAAGCATATGGAAATCAAGCTTAATTTTATTTGTGATCATGTGCATAATGGCATGTTAATATTCATTTTGTTAATTCAAAGCATCAATTAGCTCACATATTCACTAAGCCTTCAGATTAGAACTCCTTTGATTATATTCAAAGTGAACTAGGTATCACGATCCTTTTACTTAAGTTGAATATAAGCGGAGAAGTGATCATATCCAAAGTGGGACATAAGCGGAATGCCTGATATAATCATATCACTCATGGTAAGAAAATTTAAATAAGGCAAAAATTCAAGTACACATTCTAGCTTATTTTAAAGGAAAATGCTTAGCTAACCATATCGCTAGCTTGGAAAATGGACAGTCAATCCTCAGCCACACATCTTGCATGAGAGAGAGAGGGAGACTTATGTCTTCCTTCCTAGTGCTTGTGTTTGAGAAAGGAAACATCCTTTGATCGTTACACCGTGAGACGGTGATGCTAGTGTCACAGTCACGAGGTTCCCGTGACCAAGGGGCCGTGCGTGTTCGAGGAAGACCTCCTGAAATCGCTAGGGGTTCCTGCAAGAGCTTCCGAAACATTCAAAGGGCGGGCAATACATTAATTGCGCCGAGGTCTAGAACTTTCTCGGCATAAATGTTAGTAGTTGGTGGGTTAGAAGATGCAATCCCATTCGCCAGATCGAAGTACGATTAATGGTTGTAATATGAGGGCCTCAAATATAAGAAGGGGTGCCCTCCTCCTCATTTGTATCCATCCAAGCATTCAGAAATCTAAGCTCCTTTCTCTCTTTCAGAGCTTCTCTCTATAGGAACTTTCTCTCTCTACGATTTGGGTGAGTGAGTGAATGATCGATCCGAGCAAGCTTTGGCTTAGGCGCCCTAATTATCCTAAGCGATCCAAGAGAGCTTGAGTCACCACACGGTCTCGATCCCAAACGATCGACCAGTGACAAGTGGTATCAGAGTAAGAAGGGAGATCTGTTTCAAGAGATCGAGGAGCACTAGCTATTCGAGAGAATGTCGAGCCAAGAAGCTATTATGGATGGAGAGTTTGTCCAAGTGAAGGAGACCGGTGGCTGAACTAAAATAAGGAAAGCCTCGATGGACACCTATCGCGATCTACCCCGGGGGAGGGGGTAGGTTTAGGGGTATTGCTAAAGGACGGGCCATGGTGTGACAGGCCCTTGTTTCTCCAAGCCCATACCTGTGTGGTATTGGGGTATCTTAAGAATTTCGCAAAAGAGTCGCCACTTTTATTGGGGTGGCTGAAACCAAGTGAGGCACGAGTATGTCACACTTCCTACGCAATAGAGAATCTAGGGTCGAGGACTTGATTACACTAATTGACCAATTAGTGCCATTTCGGTACCTAATCTTGTTCATTTTAGAAGAAAATATTTTTTTGTTAGGTAGTTTGGATTGATTTTATACCTATCCACTAACATGTGAGGTGATCATGTGGGTGCGCAATCATTAAAATAATAAGTTGCAACCGAAATCCTAATTGTAGTAAATTTTAGCACATGCAATTAAAGATAATAAAATATGCAAATTAAACATGCGATATAATCAATATACGAGCAAATAAAGACCTAATTACACTAAAGGAGGCAAGACATGACAATTCCCAACCAAACCCCTGCATTTTTTAGATTTTCGAAATTTTTTATTTATTATTTATTATAAAAAAATTGATTTATTTTCTCTTTTTGTCCTTTCCCCATTTTGTCCTATTCACTGCACTCCCCCATTTCAGCAACTCCTCTTGTCGAAGCCATTTTTTTTACTCTTTTTCTCTCTCTCTCTCTCTCTCTTTTTAATTTCTTTTCCTTTCTTTTTCTTTTATTTTTTTCTTTTTCCTTTTGGTCTTCTTCTTCTTCGTGCATTCTCTGCATGCTCGACGCTCCTTCTTCCTGAAGACCTGGCCTTATCGAAACTCAGCCAAAAAACAACGCAACCCGGAACAACTGATGACCCTTCTACCACCGAACCTCCGCCGGCCACTAGTTGGCCGAAGATCATCATCGTTGTTGGCCGAGCATACCCTCCTCAGCCAAACACTGACCAAACAACGGCGGTGATGGGAACGTAGCGAACGACCACACGGCCGACGCCCAAGGTCACCCAACACCACTGGGACATCACAATAGAGCGCGACGCGCTTGGACAACTCGATTTCAGCCAAAGACGAAGCCACGGAGTGTGACATCCTGAATTTTCGACCCCTCTCGAATATATGAATGAGCATCTCGTCGACGCATCGATGGTCCTTTTTCTCTCGGGCGATCTACTCACGAGTTACCAATCTATAGGTGAAGCCGTTAAGGGATATAATCGCGGTAAAATCCCTAAAAGCTACTCGATAGGTCGGATCGGATTAAAATTGCGTTCGATCGATTTTAACCACGAAATTGAATTTGGTTTCGGAAATCGGATATTCGAGCATGTCACGGTTCATTTATAGAACGTCGACTTTCATTCTCCGAAGATTTTCGAGATCCCGGATTTTTACGTAAAATCATTTTGGACGTCGCGGAAAATTAATAAAAATTCGTATGGACCGAATTTAAGCGAGTTTGGACTTTCAATCCAAGCCTTTGGGTGTTGGGTATTTACAGAAAATTATACGGGATTTATCTTCATCGAAAGTGGACTTTGATTTAGAGATTTGGTGGATAAATTGAAGCTCAAATTGAAGAATTGGGAATTAGAAAAAAAGGGCAGCATTTTGGGCACCAAAATGGGTTTAATAATGAAGATAATACAAGAAAGTATTATGGGACAATTTGGATAAGTTTGAAGGCTTTTAGGGGGACAAAGCATTAAACATTTGAGATAAGTTCATTGACTTTTGGGTGCCATTTTCTATGCAAGACTTCCTCTTCACGTTGCCCTCTTCCCTTCGTGTCTTGGTCTCTCTCTACGGAATCTCTCTCTCACTCGCCCCTCAGTCCACGTTGCCCCACCTCATACGCATGTTTTCCTCCTCCTTCTTTTCCTTTTTGGCCGACAATTTCTGCTTCTTTCTATCCATTAAACGGCAACATCCCCTTGGTCGGTCTTTGGTGGGTCATCACGCCAGCTGCCTCGTAGTCTTCAATTTCTTCTTTTCCTTTGACCGGTCTTCTCTTTTATCCTTTTTCACTTGCTTCCCATGCCAGGACAGCAAAACCCTATTCCCTCATGTCTTCTGCTTTCTTTAATTGGCTTGGACGGAAGCAACCCACAGAAGTTGCCCCACGATTCCTCTTCTCCTTTACCATGGCCGCACTCACGCATGCCCTCAACCCCACCGAAGCCACCACTTGTTTGTAGCTCAGTCTTCCCCGAGTCAAACCAACGGGTTCTTCAGCGAAGCCTCCCTCAATTTCCTCGCATCTCTCTCCGCCGAAGTGCAGCCCCAGTGAGGCCCCTTCCCTCTTTATTTCCGCTTGGTTTCTCTCTAGCTCGGTCAGCATCTCCACTGAAGACGCCGTGCCTCCACCATCTTTTGTCCCCAGTCAAATTAGCCGGATGGTTGACCGGAGTAGCTGCCACATGTCCTCGATAGAGGCTGCTCCACCAGGTCTTCTCTCTACCTTCGTCGCCAGCAACACGCACGAAGACGCCCACGTCTTCTTCAACCCACCATCTTCAGTCTTTTTGGCCAAGCTGTTCACCCATCTTCATGCTTGCGAATTTCCACCGAAGCGGTCCATCCTTTTGTTTGTGTCTTGCGAGCAACCACGAAGACTAGCTGCAGCGAAGCCCACTATTTCTTCTTGCTTTCGTCTCCTTCGAAGCCACTTGCCAGCTCATGGACCGGCCCTGCAATTGAAGCCACGGCAACTCCAGTCCACGAAGCAGGCTCGTGATTCCAGTCAGTCTACGGCCCATGTGAGATTTTGCCCAGCTTCTTCGTGAGTCCAGTCGCAAGCCCATTGGAAGCCCGTGATTTCAGTAGTCTTCGGCCCAGCAGATTCTTTTCTTATTCAAGCCCATTCGCAGCAAGCTTCAGTCCATTTGAAGCCCATGTTCAGTCTTGATTCAAGCTTAGTCCAGTGAAGTTCAGTAAGTTCTTTTGAAGCCCAAGCCCGCGAGGCAAGATCTTTGGGCCCGGCCGAATGTCGTCGTCGCGCCGAAAGTTCGAATTTCGGCCGTCGCCGTCGTCAGTCGCGTCGTGGTGATTGGTGCCTCCACTTTTAGTAAGTGAGTTTTTCACTAATACTTTCTTAGTCCTAATTATACTTTTAGGGTTGGTTAGATTTAATTAAATGCGGTGGGTGGTTAGATTAATTTAGATAAATTAAATTAGAGACTAAATGATGCGTGTTAGGTGGTTAGAAATAGGCGTTAGAAAGTAGGCATGCAATATTATTTGCGAACGAGCCTCGGTAATTTTCCGTGCTCATCTCGGTACCCAATCGGCAATACGTTTGCCTAAGTTGGATTTTTAGTATTTATTTACTTAATTTTCGAAATTAATTAATTATTTTCGGAAATTCAATAGGGATGGTGGTGGCGGAATTTACGTGATTGTCGTGGTGCGATCAGTTTATTTAATTGAGCTGATTTATATGGAATTGATTTAAATTGTGAATTTTAGGACGTGTTCTGGTGGTTGATTTCAATTATGTGATGGGAAAATGTTCGGGTACCGATTGTCGATATCGATGGTGGAGTGGTGAATCGGTGTGGCATCAAGGCGCGTGGGGCCGGTGATTTGATGCATCACTTTGGTGAGCAGTGCGCTTAGAGAATGCGCGTGGCGCCCAGGTATCGTAAAAAGGGCGCGTGGGCCGGTGGAATTGATGCATCAGCTTTGGTGAACTAGTGTCTTAGAGAATGCACTTGCCGGGGAATTAAGTGAGGCATCTTGGGAGACACGTGGGCCGGTGATTTGATGCATCAGCTTTGGTGCCAGTGCGCTTAGAGAATGCACGTGTGCTCCCGGTGACATGTAATCGGTTGGTTCAATTTGTTATGAGTAGTTGGGTGCCTAGTATAAATTGTCTGCGATTTGCGAGGTGGAATGCGAGGCCAAGGTAAGTCTTCGACTTTGTGCATGTTTAGGCAACTCATAGTGTGCTTTACTATTCGGGTCTTAGGGGGGTAGAAGCTGTGAGACATGTAGTCATTTGGTTATTGAATAACCATTTCAGGTCCCTAGATGCAGTAGACTTGGATGTTGAAGATCTCGAAGTCTAGTGTAGTCTGCTGAAGGCTTCAGTTAGAGTGCGGAGAATGATGAAGAGGAGGATGGGGACCCGTAACTTGTAGAACTCCGCTTCTGTTTGTAGACCTTGTGTTTTTAACTGGCTTAATGTGAATTGGACTTAATAGTTCACCTTATATATATATGTGCACTGTTTTGCAATGTATACAAGAGTGAAGGTTTGAAATTTAATCCTACTGTTCTATCCCAATGTTTTATTGTCTAGGGATTTTAATTTATGCCTCCGCTTGTGTATTAAAAAGAAAAGGGTCGGCGATATGTAGTCCTGGGTTATCGCATTTGAAAATTGACCAAGGTGAGGGATCGGCGCGTGCCTGAGGATCGGGGCGTGACACGGAGACTAGATCTCGTTCTGGCATTCTATCAAACAAGTGCAATACGCTAGAGGAATGAGAGATTCCGGCTTGACTAAGACTCAAATCCAGACCGGGACTCTTGACAAGTGAACAAGAACACACATCAACTCAAAGGGAGCCGGTGGGGTCAAAGCTCGCTTGAGTTGGACAATCGCGAGATTTGACTCCGGGGCGTGCCCAAAATAGGGTACGAAAAAGGGAAATAAAGGGGCTTACCGGTTCGACTTGAGGACGTCGGCCAGGAGGGAGATCGTCGAGGACGGAGTTCACGCGCGGCCAAGGCTCTATCTCTCTCTCTTGAACATCTCTCACTTGGATCTCTCTCGGTCTCACCTTCCAGCCCCTTCTCGTCACTCCCGAACGGCCGTGTCCTTGGGCAGCTCCCCTCGTCGGTCTAGTCCCTATGCTCGAAGTGTGCTAGCGAGAGCGTCCTCAGGAACGTGGAGCCACCGTCGTTGTCGTCGTGTGCCGAAGGTGCCAAAGGGAGCGGTGGCGCTTGAAACCTCGCGAGAACCAAAGCGAGGCGGGGCTGTGGATGTGGTTGGCGTTGTGTGATGGAGTGTGGCTAAGTAGCTAGATCAGGCTCTCTTGTTCTCGGCCCTCTAAACTCTCTCTACTCCCTTGTTCTCCCCTTCTGGTTGATGTTCTCTTGTTTTGCTGCTGTTTTCTTTTTCTCTTTGCAAGTCTTGCCTGAAGGACGGCTGGAGGAAGGAGGGGGGAACCGCAAGCTCCATTGCGCCGGTTTGCGTCGAGGATGTCTGGACGACGCTCAACTGGGGCTAAATTTCAGCCCTCTCGCTCCCCCGGGCTTCTCTCCCTCTCCCCTCTTCTGGCCTCCTCACTTCTCCGTTCCTTCGTGCGGTGCCCCCTTGGTCTTTGCCTTCCTTTCCCTTTTTTTCCTGTCCCCTCAGCCTTTTCCCCTTTCTTGTCTCTTATGCAGGTTCTCTTTGCTTTCTGCGGAGTGCCTTTTCAAATTCTGCGGGTCTCCCGCGCGCGAGGATGGGCGGAGAGGAGAAAGGGGGGCGCGGGCCGGGGAAAGGAGAAGGAGGCTAGGACGGGCCGTGCGAGAGAGAGAGAGAGAGAGAGAGAGAGAGAGGAAAAAAGGAGGGGCGGGTTGGGCCAAGACTAGATTCGGCCCTACCCGGCCCTTCTCGCGTCCTTTGTCCTCTTTCTCTTTTTTTTTTTTTTTTTGGGTTTTTTTGTTGTTGTTATTTTTTCTCTATTTTTTTTTTTGTTTGAAAATAGGTGTCAACAACACCGTAGTTGCGCTCGATGAGAAGCTCGTGAAGGTAAGGAGTGCTATGAGCCTATGGCCGAGTTCATAGAAGGACTCGACGACGTGAGAGACCGCATCATGGAAGTTGAGGTCTCGCTCCGTGAAGACTTCACGAATAGCATCAACCAAGCTATGGCCCCACTACACGATAAGGACGAAGCCCTCGAAGCATCAATCGATCTACTAAGGGATAGAATCCACGTGATCGAGGAAGAGAGTCCTCGAAGAGA
Organism: Eucalyptus marginata; assembly: GCA_014182565.1. NCBI lineage: Eukaryota > Viridiplantae > Streptophyta > Magnoliopsida > Myrtales > Myrtaceae > Eucalyptus > Eucalyptus marginata. The sequence continues at coordinate 54,817,764 of CM024592.1, forward strand.
TGAGGTCGAAACCATGAAGGCGGAGATCTAAGAGCTCAAGACCGAGCTCACCTTATGCAAGTTGAGCATCTTGAACGGGACAATGCCCATGCAAGCAATGCCCAAGCTAGAGGTGTTGAAACCAAAGGAATTTAAAGGCAACTGATTTGCCAAGGAGGTGGACAACTTCGTATGGAGCATGGAACAATACTTTGGCGTTTGTTAACATCAAGATGAGTTGATCAAGGTAAGAACCGTTTCAATGTTCCTAACTAATACCAAAATGCTTTGGTAGCGTAATAGGTGTGCCGAGACCAGCGCGGCGCGATCCACGTGGACACATGGGATGACTTCGTGAAGGAGTTTCGAGATTACCATCACGCCTCGATCCTCCGGGTGCATGCCCATCCTCTTGGTCGATTAAATAGCGATGTCAGGACACATCGCCGACCCATTTATTTTAATGCACATGCGGAAGCAGATAAATAATCCCCAAACAACAACACAATGGGATAGAAAAGTAGGGCCACAAATTTTCGAACTGAAAACCAACCACACTTATATATATACACATAGCAAACCATGTCATATATAATACAAGCTGGTCTATTTATAACCTCTACAAAATATGGGGGTTTCCAAACAACTACGGGTCCTCATCTTTCTCTTCATCCTCATCCACACTCCAACTGAAGCCTACTGCTGAATACACCAGGGATCCTGGATCTTCAAGGTCAGGGTCCACCGGGTCTACCACTGAACCTCCTGGAGGATCTGCTATGCCTTTCCCAAAGGCCACTTCCAGTACGTAAAAAGGAATCTCGGAATCAGGTATTGGACCTTCCCTCTTTCCATCTCGAGCTTGGCAATACCATGCTCTGTATTGATGAGGTACCTTATGGGGTAAGGTCTCATCGACCCAGACCACAGATTTCACCAGCTCATAGGTCCATCCCTAGGGCTCCCATGTAGTGGGATAAAACACCTTTGCTTTGTCACCTTCTTAGATTGACCAAAACGCTCGGAGGAGCTGCCATCTATGGACCTCGAAATGTTATCCCACAATGAGGTGAGACGCGTCTCAAAGCAAGTTTAACCCCTAAGACCGGACTAGGAAGAAAATACACCCCGAGGCTACCTAGGCACAAACACGAGTCGAAGACTTACCTTTGCCTCGATTCCATCCTGCAAGTCGATACAGTTCAAATAACCATCGAATCACTTACTTCATAAATCAATTCATCCCCTCAGATTGAATCATCGATCAATCGACTCAGTCGATTCCATGTCAACAAGATCATCTCTCGGTCATCTCGTCAATACTATCTATCCAGTCCGATATCATCAAGGACTCAGCTCACCATAAGCTGAAGATAGATTATATCGCTCACCCGAAGCGACAACAGTATATTGCTCACCCAAAGTTGACATATCATCCGTAGGCTGATATAGTATACTAATAATGCTAACCAGAAGCTGCCAGGTATACTGCTCGCTCTAAGTTAACATATCAGAGCCCGTAGGTTGATATAGTATACAGGTATACTGCTCACCCTAAGCTGACATATCGAAGCCTGTAGGTTAATATAGTATACCATCCTGACCATCTAACATTTTCACCATTTTTATCATACTCGATAAAAATAATCGTGTGTGGGTACACAATCGGCCTTAGCCAAAATACAATTTTTTCCCACTTGAAAATCCCACTATTTATTATAGTGTCCAAAAACATTTTTGGCGCTATAAACCGACGCCCGATGATTTTCCAATTAATTTATGAAATTAATAAATTTTGGGGATAAATTCCCAAAATCACAAATCACCCTCAATCAGCACAAATTATCATCCAAAAATAATCTAATCACACCATTGCAATCAGCATAAAATTCCAGTCACCGACTATCCTGATCTAATTTTCGGAAAATAATTACGAAAATTAATTAATAATTACCAAAAATGCTCACTTAGGCTCGTAAAGCCTAATTGAACACTGAAACGGGCACAGAAAAATTTCAAGACTCGTTAATTAAATACTATAACTTGTCTACTTGCGAATTACACTACTCTATCCACCTAACATGCAATATCGATTAACTAATTCACTAATCCGTTCTAACTAACCACCTGATCTAAGCTTAACTTAAACTAATCAACTCTTAAACGTCATTAATTTAATAAGTAGGGATTTGTGAGTTAAACTCACATGTTTAATGATCCGCTTAGATCAAAACGACGGGACGCGGCGAGGGTTGAGAAACTCCAAAGCGGGACCGCCTTTCGAGGTTCGGAAGGCACCAAAAATGGGCCGAACAATGGTTGGAAACCCACTTTGCTACTCGGTATTGGTTTGGGCCAAGAAACGCCTGCTCGGGGGTCGATTGAGGCTAGAAACGGGCACGGCGGGGCTGCTGTGGCCTAGGCGGGGCCTCCCGGTGGCGAAATAGCAGCGAACGGCGGTCCACGGCGGCGGAAGCAGCTTGCGATTGGCTCGAAGGGCTCCTTGAGGTCACAGTGGAGGCGAGACGGTGGCCAGAGGCGTGCGGGGCTGGCGTGCGAGCATGCGGATAGCAATCGGGCTCTTGGGGCGCGACGGTGGCATGCGGTGGCTGCGACGGTATAGGGGAGCTGCCATTTCGGCCGTTTTACGGGTTGCTGAGTTCAAAACAGCAAGAAGAAGAAGAAGAGGGAAGGAGTCGACGGGCAGAGAAGGGGGGAGGAGACCGGTTGAGCAAGGAGTGGGCCACCACTTGGTCTTCTTCTATCTTCTTGTCCCCTTTGACTCCTTGAAGTGGTCTCACAAGCAAGATGGCTTCCTCAGCCAAATTTCCAGCAGCCACACCTCTTCTAGAAGTCTTGAAGAGGTCCAAATGTTATGGGCAAGGGGGGCATACGAATTTTGTACACCATTGGCATAAATTGGACTTTAATCCTTCTTGAATCATCACCAAATGGCCCTAAAAATTCAACCATCATACCCTCAATGAAATTGGTATTTTTCCTCATCAATTGAACCTACTTGCATCCCACTTTCGCGATAAAAATGGTCTTTTGCATTTTTCGATCGAAAACGGCCATATCTCGACTTTTTCCGCCAAAACTCGGTTTGTAGAAAAATCTTCGGAGATTGAGTCGACGTTCCTAAACCGACTTGTGATATGACGTAACTTTTAATTTCTGAAATCGGATTCAAATTCGTGGTTAATTTCACTTTGGCACAATTTTAGCTTGACCTAGGCTATCGGGTAGCTTTCAGAAATTTTTAGTGCAAATGACCCGTGGTCGATTTTCTTCGAGCCACAATGAACCTCTTTGACACATTGGCGACTCTCCGTTGTTGTCAAAATCTCGTGAATTCAAATATGGACACAAGGTACCAAAACGACAGAAAAATCAGTCTAGTGTCGGTCGACGAGAATTTTTTAATTTAGTGGAATCACCCACGCTTAGCCACACATCTCTATTGAACTGACCTATCCTTGACTTCTAATCGACTTTTAATTGTGCCGTATTGATCTCAGCAGATGAACATGGTCGAGTAATCGATTCCTAGTCGAATTCCTAAGTCTATTGCATTAAAATTCCTTAATGACTTCCCTAGATAGTCTAGTTATCTTAGGAGTGATCAGCTCTAAGAACAGCACTATAGGCGCATCGATGAAATGCTCGATTAATTTAATTGAAAGCAGAAATGAAAATCCAGGATGTCACAACTTCTTCCCCAAGTTTGCTAAATAAGAAGCCCGTAGCAAGCTCCATCGCCTTGAACAAAGAGGGACGATTTGAGAGTATGTGAAGGAACTCACCGAGCTCAAACTCTAAATCCATAATCTTAGAGAGGAGGAGGCTCTCGTAGCGTTCATGGATGGACTCAAGCCGTGGGTGCAACTCGAGCTCAAGTGAAGGGGCTTGAAGAGTCTCATGAGGGCGCTAAGCATGGCCGAATCCCTCGTCGACCTCACCGAGGTTGAACCAAAGAACCGAGCAAGGGATTAGAGGTTGGATCGATTCGAGGACGAAGGTGGAAACACTCCTTGAGGTCCACATGACCAATGCATCCAAGCCAAATCATGGGGAGAAGGAGTGTCCAAGCCGTCCTTCCAAAAGGGTGGACCCCAGACGAACTATACCATGAGTAAGTTCAATAACCCCCGCCATCTCTTTGCTTCATTTGCAAAGGTCCGCATTGGACCCAAAAGTTCCCGAAGAAGGGCAAGATCAATTCTCTCCTTGCCATAGAAGAGGAAGAGGAGCCCAAAGAAGAGAAGCAGCAAATTCGGCTTGGAATCGTGAAATATCTCAATGCAGTCCAAGCCTGATTGCTTATCGAAAAGAAGGAAACCACCCTGAACACGAACATGTTCTTCGGAGATCGAGGTATGTGGCCAAGCCCTATATGCCTTGGTTGACATAGGTGCTTCAAACATGTTCATGTTGACCAAAGTGGCGAAGGCCTTAGGACTTCGCATGGAGCCAACCAGAAAATCGTTCAAAAATGTTAACTCGAACGGCCTTGTGGGTGTAGGCTCAACTCCAGACGTGGACGTCCAAATCGAAGGATGAAAGGGCAAGCTCTCACTCAAGGTAATCCCCCTCGATGACTATGACTTTATTTTGCGCATGCAATTCTTCCATAGTGTCCGGTCCATGATTGACATAAGAACCAAGTGCATCATGATCCTTGACCAGCAATGTTCGGCGATGATCCCAACGATCAAAGGGGTAATCAACACCAAGACCATCGCCACGATCCGATGCCTTGACAAAAGTTTGAAGGCCAAGAAGCACACGACCGAGTCACGACTCAAGTCGCCATCCTTGGAGAAGCTGAAGGTTGGGTTGGATCCTCCTACTCCTACTCGCGACATGCCAATCCAAGCGCTCTTCCCCAAGATCGAGTGCTTACCACGTGCCATGCCCAAGTCGAAGATGGAGCTGTATTGTCCACCGTTCGAGAGGCTTAGAACCATGTGGAATAGGAACAAGAGAGCTCGAGCTTGTGCCAAGAAGACCACTCTTCGAGCTGAGAGTGCTGAGGGCATCGCTCGAATGAGTAGGGGGAGAATGTCACGACCACAAGGTTCCCGTGACCAAGGGACCGTGCATGTTCGAGGAAGACCTCCCGAGATCGCCAAGGGTTCCCGCAAGAGCTTCTGGAACGTTCCAAGGGTGGGCCATACGGTAATTGTGCCGAGGTCTAGAACTCTCTCGGCATAAATGTCGGTAGTTGGTAGGTTAGAAGATGCAATCGCATCCGCTAGATCGAAGTACAATCAATGGTTGTAACTTGAGGGCCTCGAGTATAAGAAGGGGTGCCCTCCTCCTCATTTGTATCCATCTAACCATTCAGAAATCTAAGCTCCTTTCTCTCTTCGAGAACTTCTCTCTCTAGGAACTTTTTCTTTCTACGATATGGGTGAGCGAGCAAGTGAGTGATTGATGTGAGCAAGGTTTGGCTTAGGCGCCCCAGCGATCCCAAGCGATCCAAGAGAGCCTGAGTCGCCGCATGGTCTCGATCCTAAATGATCGGCCCGTGACACTAGCACCACTCTATTTTAAATGAGTTTTGCTAGTATAATAATTTGTGAGCTATCATGAGGATTACAATTTATTATAAGTCACAAATTCTTAAAGGAGTGGATCTCATAATAATTTACCATTATTTGTTATTTGATTTTTTATGGTTCTAAATAAACTATTATTCTCATAATTGATTAAAGATTGTCATTCAATTAGTTCTCATTTTAAATATATGTAGAATATCATTGATTGATTTTGTGCAATATACTTGATTGTCTGTGCAAATCTTATTTCGATTTATTGCTAAAAACAATTTATAAGAACTGCCCATTACAGTTTTATCAATCAAACTTTTCTCTCGTATCGAATTCCCAAAATCTTATGGCACCATAATCTGCAATGTTTATTCAGAAAACCTATGCCGGAAGTTGACGGTTGCAAAGAATTGACGCGATTCTCTCTAGGGCACAGAAAGGGCCGAACAACGTTGATCTAAGCGAGGTGAGAGACGACGGTGAAACTGAAAGTGAGGTGATTCCTCTGATCAGGCGAGCAAGAAAGCAACAACATCGAGTGGGAATCCCACATCGTCCAACCAACTACTGTCGCGGATGACCCTCCTCCCAAGCATGTTTCAACTCGAAAATGCTAAGGCGATCAAAAACTTGCTTGGAAGATACGAAGAGAAGAGAAGAGAAGAGAAGCAATGGAGGACGGTGAAAATTTCTGATGGAGGATATCGGCAAGGTTTCAGAGGATGAGAATGAGGACGAACAGGCTATCCTTTGTGAAATCAGCACAACCCGAGCCAGGTAAGGCTGAAACTTCTTGGAAGGGTAAGGAGAAAGTGGGAGAACCCTCAGCAACACCTATGACAGAGTCGAATCACGTTCGAGGAGAAGGAGGACGACCACGATGATCGTCTAATCGAGGATTTTGACCCTAGGCCGAGATTTTCCTGAGTAAGCTCTTTCAAGTCTAGTTTCTTCAAGTGTCAGGCTCATAGTGGTTCCTATAATTTATTTATTGTCTAAGGGAGTTATACCTCGTAGAGTATATTTTCTAAACAATATAACCCATTATTTTTTGAAAACTATTTTTAAAATTTTAAATTTTTTGTGAAACAAATGCATTATAACATTTATATCGAACATTAAATTATAACTTTTTAGGCATTTAATGTGTTGACACCTAAATTTTGGCTTCACGTTTAGTCATTTATTGTATAAGAAAATTAGGGATCCAAACTGACCTCTAAAAAATATAAATATCAAAGTTTACTTTGCATGTTTAGTTCTTGTAAAGCATGTCTTATTATGCTTGAACTCAAGAAGCCATGAACATACTCCTAGTTGGCACATGAATCAACAAATCCTCAGAATATGAGTTGCGCACATGAGAATCTGAAACTTGGGGGTCACAATTTTCGCAATCGAACATTAAATTATAACTTTTTAGGTATTTAATGTGTTGACACCTAAATTTTGGCTTCACATTTAGTCATTTATTGTATAAGAAAATTAGGGATCCAAATGACCTCTAAAAAATATAAATATCAAAGTTTACTTTGCATGTTTAGTTCTTGTAAAGCATGTCTTATTATGCTTGAACTCAAGAAGCCATGAACATACTCCTAGTTGGCACACGAATCAACAAATCCTCAGAATATGAGTTGCGCACATGAGAATCTGAAACTTGGGGGTCACAATTTTCGCAAAGATGAGGGAAGCCAATCAATTAGAGAAATATTCTCTCCATGTAAATCTTCCCTCTAGTAAATTTTGGCCAGATAAGTGGAGGAACTTGTGGGATCTTTTGTCAAGAATACCAGAATGCACAAAAGGAAACAAATATATTGGCTACGAAATCATGGGCAATTTTGTCAGGCCGTAAGTTGAGGGAAATGAATTAGAAAAAGGAAAAGAAAGATAGAATTTTTCATGGAATGTTCTCCACGACTTTGGCCAAGATATCCCGCGTCCAAAAGCTCAACCCCACCCGGTCTCACGAATCATCTTTCGCATAAATAAGAGAAGTCAATCTTGGCAAATCATCAGAAAAACAAGCAGTTGATCTTGGCAAATCATCAGAAAAACAATCTCACGTTTTCAACTATTGATCAACCACTGGGGTTTGCTTCAGTGGCCATCCTTCCAACATGGAAGGGGGAGGTGGGGGGTTCGAATCCCCACATTCTCAAGGAGAATAGGAGTAAAGTAGGACTGACAAAAAAAAAATCATGGAAAGATGGGGAGCTCGGAGTGACAAGGACTCGGCGAATTCCCATTCCTTCGTAGACACCTCCGAATTGCTTGGGATTCTTTCGGAAAAGTTGAAATTATGAGGGGAATCAATGGGATTTGTCCAGCAATATGGAAAGAATTGGCACTCACTCGAATATTGGGCGTTCATGCAATATGAAAAGATCTAGTGGAGAGGAAATTAAAGGAAAGAATAAGAAGATAATTTTGGCCGTGAAATCGTAAATGATAGTGAGTGAATTTGGACACGTTCGCGGCAATATAAGTGAATCAGAAAAGGAAAAGATTGTGAAAGAAGGTGAGGGATGCATATTTGAGAGATTTACGGTAACAAATTAGGGCTAAGATTTGGCAATCCCTAGGATCAAAGGAGCACGGGTTCTGACTTTCCAATGTTAAATGGAAGTCTTTCGCTATAAAAAAGGGAACTTGTCGAGTCATTGCGGGGGGGAAGTATGTATACACCCTCAGACATCTCATGTCCACTATCTCGAGAATTCTTCGATTGGACTATGGTGTTGGCAGTCCTCTTGACATCCCGTGTTCATCTCGCTTTGTGGACTGTTGGAATTCTAGTCGGCGGAAGACGACTTACCTGATTCCGATGCGCAAACAGCAAATAGCCCCGGAACGAACGTTGAATTGCGAATCAATCACGAACAACACCACCTCACGTTGGTCAGGATGCGATCACAAGGAAAGCACACGATTTCCACGGCGTAAATGCAAACCGTTCTTGCCAAATTGAAATGGAACGCCTTCTTCCTTTGATGATGGAAATAGAGAGAGATTTTTGGTGCAAATGATCTGACAACCTGCCCAACGGTTGTGTTCGGGAGGCTTATATACGTCTCCCTTCGTACTCCTCCATTAATGCATTTCCATCGTAACGTTTCAACTTGAAACGGTGCGTCCAATCGCACCCCATCATGGACGTACCAACTAAAGTACAACATCTCCCACTCGGACATGATGGACTTGATAGCGCTCTACCAAGAATATAAGGCAAGTCGTTCAACATTCATCAACTTTACAGAACAATTCATACTAGCAAGTAAGCCGTGCGACCAGTGAGTACACCTGCACTTGGGAGCTCAAATTATGCACCTGTTAGGGATGACATAATGGCTACAACCCCGAAGAAGAAATAAACAATTGATGTCTCACGGTGCCCCAGATATATTTTGTTACATCAATACAAGTATACCTATCCCTTAAAGGCTATACTTGATTATCCTCAAAACACATCATGTATTTACAATTATATTCGCAACCACATAAGGCGATATAATTGGTCGACTAGTAAATACATGTGACAAATGTAAAACAACAATAGTCTTCCTTCGCACTCATGTCTCTCTCAATTTTAGAACAACTGCTTTCCTAGACACGTCCCATAGGCCATATCTATTCATGACCGCCCGTAACATGCTAAAGTAGCAACATTGATCTTTCATTTCGAGAACATAGTCAGAAGTAACATAGGGCACAAATTGAGGTAAATTATAAATTACCTCAAGGGCTCACACGATGAGTAAATAGGGATAATTTTACTCACCTTCCCTTGTCGGTTGAACAATGCACATGTAGTATGAATTACATGCTATAGTGGATTTCTCTTTCTATAAGAGCGTATGTCATTTCTTAAATATATCCACTATACGGATCTTAGCCTAAACATAGTCACGTGCTTCTCACGTACTCATGTTTAGCTCGAGTGCTATATTAGCTCGCTTTCTATAGCGCCCAATTAAGTACTCGCATCCGGCATCTTACAGGCATACATGATTGTGGGACTATCATGTTCGGTCTTATTATAAACAAATCATAGACCTCATCTTGACTCCAATCAAGGCGACATATTTTATGTACCAGACTTGCTCTTCAACATTTATTTGTACATAACGTCTCATCTCAACGTGCTAACTATAGCACTTGAGGCGATTGCTCGTGTGAGTGAGCCAATCATTACCCTGACATACTTTCCAATAATATATGTGTGCTTGTGCTAGTCTCAAAATGGATTTGTACTTCTTGATAAAACATCAAGTCATTAATAAACAAACAAGTACAATACATATATCCATAAATACATAAAACAATGATTCTCTACAATAACACATATCACATTCTACGCAAACCTAGTGACATCCTGTGGGTCAAGAATATGTCTCTAGGAATAGCCTTCGTAAATGGATCAAGCAACCATTCTATTGGTTGAAATGTATTGTAGAATCACTTTTTCGCGCTATAACATCTCTCGATGAAGTTATTCTTTATGTCAATGTGCTTTGTCCTTCCATGATACTTGGGATCTTTCACATAGGCAATGGCTGCTTGACTATCGCAATAAATTGTCACCGGTCTTGGAATCTCAGTGACAGTGGCTAAATTTTCAAAGAAACGTTTTAGCCATACTGCTTCTTGCACTGCGGCAGAACACGCAATAAATTCAGCCTCCATAGTAGACAAGGCTGTGCATGTTTGTTTCTTGCTATTCCAAGAAATTGCACCTCCATTGAGCAAGAATGCATATCCGTAAGTCGATTTGCGCTCATCTAGGTCTCCACCCCAATCAGCATCCGAATAACCTAATAGGCGTAAATCATTCCCTTGGTAACAAAGTCGATAGTCCATGGTGCCCTTCAAGTATCTCGGGATCCTCTTCACCGCTTTCCAAGTGTGCTTGACCGGGATTTGATTGAAATCGGCTCACCAATCCCACGGCATAACATATGTCGGGTCGAGTACACATCATGGCATACATCAAACTTCCGATCGCACTTGCGTAAGGAACAGTTTCCATCATTTTAATTTCTTCTGGAGTCTTAGGACACATCTCAGTACTTAGGCTTTCACCTTGCATGACAGGGGTATCAATGGGATTACAGTGTTGCATATTGAAACGATCAAGAATCTTCATAATATAAGACTCTTGTGATAAAGTAAGGAGTTTCCTTGATTGATCTCTCTCGATCTTAACTCCTAATATATAAGCAGCTTCTCCCATGTCCTTCATTTCAAAATTGGAGGACAACCATTCTTTTATGGTGATTACCATAACCTTGTCATTTCCAGCCAACAGAATATCGTCCACATAAAGTGATAAAATCACAAATTTATCTTCGGACCGCTTGACATATATACACAGTGATCTTCTTCGATCATCGTGAAACCAAAAGTTGTTATGGCTCGATGAAAACGAAGATACCACTGTCTAGATGATTGCTTAAGGCCATATATTGAGCGATGAAGTTTGCAAACTTTATGCTCTTGACCTTTAGCTATGAAACCTATTGGTTGTTTCATATAAATTTCCTCATCTAGTTCTCCATTGAGAAATGCCGTCTTTACATCCATTTGATGTAATTCAAGGTCCAAACGTGCAACGATGGCTAGAATAAGGCGTATTGAGGCAAACCTTACAACTGGTGAAAAAGTTTCCTCGTAGTCTATACCCTCTTGTTGAGTATAACCTTTCGCCACAAGACGAGCCTTATACTTTTCAATGGATCCATCCGCCCTTTGCTTAATCTTAAAGATCCATTTGTTTCCAATGGCCTTACGATTGGGTGGTAGATCAACCAAGTCCCAGACATGATTTGTCCTCATTGACTCCATCTCGTCTTCCAAAGCTTTTCTCCATTCTTCCTTATCGAGGATGAGAGAGCCTCTTGAACAGTCTTAGGCTCGGCATCATCTTTATGAGCAATCATAAATGCTTCCCCTTCAATCTCAAAACGACGACGAGGAATACTTTTACGATTACTTTTACGCAACTGAATTTCTCTTGAATTCAATTCGCCGACGATGCAACACTCCCACTAGGTCTTTCATGTTGAGGTAAATCTTCATTTTCCTCCATAACATTAGTGGGTGTATTATTAGGATCTTCCATCTCACATAATTGGAAATCCTTATCAATCTCACCTCTACTAGGAAAATCGTTCTCCAAGAACGTGACATCTCGTGACTCCTTTTCGGTCACACTTCCATCAGCTTGTTCACCTATGAACACATACCCTTTGGAGTGTTCATAATATCTTATAAAGATACATTTCTTCCCTCTAGGGCCTAATTTGCCATATTTATGGGAAGATTCATGAACATAAGCTGCACATCCCCATGGACGTAGACTACTTAAGTCTGGTTTTCTACCAGTCCATAATTCATAAGGGATGGAAGTGACCGATTTTGAGGGCACTCGATTAAGTACATAGGCAGCAATCAATAATACATCTCCCCAAAATGAGATAGGTAAATTTGTTTGCGCCATCATAGACCTAATCATTTCCAATAGGGTTCTATTCCTTCTTTCAGCTACCCCATTTTGTTGTGGAGTATTAGGAATAGTCAATTGTCGTATAATTCCCTTTTCATCACAAAGAGCCTTGAATTGCTCCGATAGATACTCATGTCCGTGATCGGTTCTCAATGCCTTTATTGTTTTGTTCAACTGATTCTCTACCATCGTTATATATCGTCTAAAGCATTCTAATGCTTCGGACTTATGGGAGATCAGAAAGACATAATCGAAACGCGTGAAGTCATCTATGAAAGTAATGAAATATGAGGCTCCATGCCTCGCCCTCACATTCAAAGGACCACAAATGTCAGAATGTATGAGTTGCAATGGAAATTCAGCTCTAGTCCCTTTACCGAATGGTTTTCTAGTTGCTTTTCCCGCTAGACAATGTTCACATACGGGTAGATCAACATTAGTGAGTGACCCTAAAAGGCCTTCTCTAGCTAATCTTTGCATCCTTTGCAACCCAATGTGACCTAATCTAGCATGCCAAGTATTTGCATCAATCTCAACATTACTAGAAGATGCAATTAAAGAAAAACAACCATTAACATTAACATTGTACTGATCATAGTCAATGTCTAACACCATAAAACCATTCAATACATGACCTGAACCATAATAAACTGGTCCATACAAAATGTCAACACAATCACCATGAAAATTTAAAACATAACCTAAGCTAAGAAGAACAACTACAGAGACCAAGTTTCGTCGAATATCCGGAGCGTAGAGGACATCATGTAGGAATAGGCTTCGACCACCACGTAAAATTAATTTACATGTGCCAATACCCTTCACTTCAACTCTTGAGTTATTCCCAACATATATCCATCTTCTTCCAGGTTGTATCCGACGATACTCCACAAATGCTTCTCGGTCTCTAGCTACGTGGTCTGTTGCTCCTGAGTCTATAGTCCACATTGGATGAGATTCAGCAAGCATTACAGTACTAGAAACAAAAGCATTACTTAAAGTAATGGAGTAATAGGGTACCTCTTTCGGCTCAGTGCATTCACGAGCAAAGTGACCCATCTTGCCACAATTGTAGCACTTCATCTTGGCCTTGTCCTTCTTCCCACCACGCTTCTTGCGTTGGAAGGTCTTAGCCCTTTTAGGTGCCGATCGTCTTCTTCCCTTTGTTGTTGAATTGAGAATTCCTTTTGCGCTTGAAGCCCGAAGCTTTGCGCGAACTCGATTCAGCAACATAAGCATGAGTAGAGGATCTCGCAGCCTCTAGGCGCTCATCCTCTAATTCCAAATGACGCGCTATATCATCAAAAGTGACAATATTCTCATTGTGCGTCATATTGATCTTCATATGCTCCCAATTGTCGAAGGGACCTTATAACAGCTGAACCTGCTGTTCATCAGTAAGGGAGTGACCTGCCGACTTCAGCTCACGAATCATATTTGACATCTCCCGAAGATGCTGCCTCATCGTTATATTTGGGCGCTTTCGGTATGTGTCAAACTTGATGGTGAGTCTCCTCAGCTTAGTGGCAGATGTACCCCCAAACTTATCTTTCAAGGCAACCCACATTATATGAGCTTTATCATAACTTTCAAACTCACACATGAGATCATCCTGCATACAGCTCAGCAACGTGATGCGAGCAATGCTATTCTTCTTTTTCCAAGCTTGATAAGCTTCTAGATCTCTGCCGTGTTGAGCTGAAGTTCCATGCTCAGGTTCATCCATGGTGTGGTTGAGGGTTTCCAAAACCTCTTGCTCCTCAAGGATGTACTGAACTTTTCGGTGCCAAATATCATAATTGTCACCGTTCAGCTTCTCACCCTTATTGAGGTCAGCCACAATGGTCTTGGATGCCTATGCCATAATCAATTGCTATAACACATTGACATAATAGACGTAGAATCAATATTAGCACATTTTTCAGAGTAACACACATATTTAATTTGCAGCAAAAACAAACTAAAATAATGATAATTCAACAAAAGACAGAAACAAAAGTTCACTATGTTCCCAATCAACTTCTATGTACAATTGTTCTATTATCATTAATTAGTTTAATTTGCACAAATTTTGAGTTCTAGATGAGAACTCCTACGAATTCTACCAACCTACGAACTCCCACTAGGAAAAATAATTACATGGCCTCATGTAATTTCTACATTTTTCCATTAACACAAAAACATAGCATGATGTAAACCAATATACAAATAACAATCATGCAGCAACTCCAGTCAAAAACCACAATTCAACATGTAATGGATTTCCTACCATTGTTCGAATTTTTTAGTAACTTGAAAATTGCAAGTATATTAAACTATATACATGATATCATCGAACCAAGCTCTACACAGCATATATCACATCATTTGCACACAAGCTAGCTACTGTATTTCCTAAACCACAAGAAAATACAAGCTACAAATGATTAAACTATGCATTAAACCCCAAAAATTACGCGTACATAGGGTTCCCTACACATTTTCATACATTTATAAAATCCAAAATTAAAAATAATTATACCACGGAGGGGCTCCATATCGAGCTCACAACGCCACCAACCACGCTCCAGGCGGAGCGCGTGTGGCGCACGCGCCCCACGCGCGCCCGAGGCGCGGCGCGTGTGGCGCACGCGCCATCGAGCCAAAAGGGCTCCTGGCCGGTCCGACCGTTGACCGGTTCGACCGTTGACCGGTCCGACCGTTGACCGGTCAACGATCAATGGTCAATGGTCAACGGGGCGGGTCAACGGTCAACGGGTCGGGTCGAGTCAACGGGTCGGGTCGGTGGTCGGGTCGAGTCAACGGGTAGGGTCGGGTCGGGTCGCCGGCCAACTACCGGCCGGCCAACACGGTGACGGTCACGTCATCGATGACGTCATCCAACGGTTACCGACCGTTGGATGACGTCACAGTGACGTCACCACGCGCCGGTTCGCCGACCGGTGCGTGACGCGCAGCCGTCGGTTCACGACCGGCGCGTGCACCACACGCGCTGGCCAAGCTAGCGCTTCAGCGCGTGGCGCCCACGCGCAGCGGCTTCTCGGCCGCGCGTGGGCGCGTGCGTGCGCGTCGTACGGCGGTGCTCGACCCACCATTGGACTCGTCTCGACGAGATCTTTCACCCGTATATTCAAAAATTTATTTTGACCATTAAAATATTTTGAAAAATGGCCAAAATCGTATGGGTGTACGCGACCCCGAGTCCGTTCTTCGCTTCGGTTCGATTTCAAGTTTTTTTAGATGGCAATTCCTACTATCGACATCTAAACAAGTGTAGATTTCATACTCTTGATCTCAATATCAAAAGGTAAACGAGAAAATTCATTGAAAAACAAGGTAGAAATCACGACCGGGCTCTGATACCAATGTTGGAATTCTAGTCGGTGGAAGACGACTTACCTGATTCCGATGTGCAAACAGCAAATAGCCCCGGAACGAAGGTTGAATTGCGAATCAATCACGAACAACACCACCTCACGTTGGTCAGGATGCGATCACAAGGAAAGCACATGATTTCCACGGCGTAAATGCAAACCGTTCTTGCCAAATTGAAATGGAACGCCTTCTTCCTTTGATGATGGAAAAGAGAGAGATTTTTGGTGCAAATGATCGACAACCTGCTCCAACGGTTGTGTTCGGGAGGCTTATATACGTCTCCCTTCGTACCCCTCCATTAATGCATTTCCATCGTAACGTTTCAACTTGAAACGGTGCGTCCAATCGCACCCCATCATGGACGTACCGGCTAAAGTACAACATCTCTAGCTAAAGTACAACGTGGACATTGACGACAAGCGTAGAGTTAAGTCAAGTATTTTTTTAGTTTGATTGTGTGAAATTCCATTTCGCTATTTAATTTAATTTTTTTTTCATGTTTTCATTTCTTGTCCTGATTAAGCTCGAGAAGAGGATCTCATGAAGATTCACATCTCCGTCTCATTCAGCAAGCACTCTCGTGATATCTTCTCTCGACAATGCTCAACATATTCGCAAGAGGTCATCGCAAGATGGAGCGCCGTCGATGCAACCATTGACGTCGCAGTGCCAAGCAAGCCTGAGCTGCACCAGGCTTCGTTGAGCACACTTCCTCGACCCTCTGGAGCCTCTAACGGCAGTCTCGACAATCTAGATTAATCGTGCTCAGCCCCGTCACAATAATCAAGATTTCCTAGCTAGCCTTACAACGCCAGTGGAATTTCCGGCAAATTCTAATTCTACTAGTAACTCGACGAGTCTCCCAATAGTTCCATAGACTCACGCCGAGTATTCGTTTGTTCTTGCAGGCTTTTCCAGCAAAATCTTCACTAAGGAAGTGTGGCTGCTCGCCCATTTCTATATGAATCCCCCAATCAACTGTCCTCGCCTCGATTGTGGTTTACTTTGACTGACCTTAATTGGTTTGTGTAGGTATATGGGTTGTTATTTAACCTTCCATAATGAATTGGCTCCATTACATTTTTTTATACACGATTAAGCCTCAAGCCGATTTGGTTCTATTCAATTGTCCCCTATATTGACCAAGGCATATTGGCTTTTGGACCTTTAGATACTAAGATCGAATCCCAGGATCGTTTTGCGTGGCTTGCTATAGTTGATCCGATTTAGCACGTTATTAATGATGTGGTTATTTGTAATCATAACGTGTATTTCAATGCATTGTTATCGCATGTCATTGTCTCATACATGTTTAGAGTTTAGAATGCATTCATGATTTAAAGTTTTTATTTATTTATTTATTTTATTTTGGCCAACACTTGTTAATTAGAGTACATATAAATTTAGGATAATCCATAATTTTCATTAAAAAAATCAATCGAATAAAAGTCATTAGAATTATGTAGATTGCATGTAGGTTTAAAGTTGTTTAGTCTCATAGCATGCATATCATTCTTGCCTGTCATTTAGTGACTAGTGCATATAAGTCAATTTCCTTTTAATATAAGACTCTAGACTTATCCTTGTTTTTTGTTAAATTAGGCATGATAATAAAAAATGAAAAGAAACGAAATCGACCGCATGTTAATTAGTTAGAGTTTCATACAAAATCATGCATAACATGCATGCATTCCGTCTGCATTTTTTAATCACAAATGTAATAACTTTTGATGATGAATAATAATATATTTCTTTGTTGTGTACGTTCAGGTTCTTGAATTCTTTCCTACAATCTATTCATGGTTTTGATTAGCAGATGTTATCTCATTGTTTGTGCACTCATGTGGTCATATCTTACATATTAGTGGCATAGTATAAAAAGCGGCAAAGATTACATGCAAAACATTTTCAAAATAAAGAGAAAAGGCACCAAGTCCCCATACCCATGAATTTTTGGTTCGTGGAAGTAAAATGTACTCCTGCATTTTACTTGGCTGTCTAATTGACCCAAAATCGATTAGAGGCGTCTCCAATAGACAAGATTATTTGAGTACGAAGTTGCGATTGGTAGGACTTGGGAGAGTCCGTGCTAAGCATTGCGCTTAGTAATCCATTAACTTCCTCCGGGAAGGTCGTGACACAATGCAGAGTCCTTTCGTCCCTTGACCTATTCATCATACACATACCTTAACATATACATATATGAGATGAGGAACGGACGAATGCATTTAAATTTAATATTAGATTACATATATGTATATATTAAGATACATGCACCAACTCTCAATGGTTACTTCCAGCAATTTTATTTTTAAGTTTCCTGCAAATGTATCTTTCCCACCCTTTATTATCTTGCAACCATTGATTTCCAGTACCTACATTTGAATTTCTTTACTTTTACAGCCATCTATATTCATATTCAAAATCAACAAAGAACACCTTTTTTTTTTCCCTCAAAATACATCAATTTTCTCACTACGTTGAGATTTTCACTTTTTCGTGAAACAATAATTATATAACATTAAATTAGAACTATTCATTGCAAAGTTCTTCCGTTCCCTCACCTGTCCATCGTACCTATATACGTGTCATACATATACATATACATTGACAAACATATATCCACCAACTCTTCATGATTGCTTCATCTCTCTATCCCTCTATTTTTTATTTTTTTTTTCATATTTTGTTATTACAAATCCGATTTTCAACCATAGCCTTGAAATATTGCTTGCTTCTCTTGCTAGCCCCAGCCAATGTATCAGCTAGTGGAGCCACAACTCCAGAAATAAAAGCTCCCGTCAATTGCTACAAGCTCGGCTTCAGCTTGGTTTGCGGCACGGGTTGAGGCCGTACCAGTCCTCCACTGGGGGAGCAGATATCGTGTACCAACGAGATCATTCTCTTCTTCCTCCTCAATGGAGAGACTGAATATGGATCGAGTGTTGCCGGGCCATCGATGTCATCAGTAACGACTACTGGCATTACTAGTTTCAATACTTTGTTGCGCTCTTAATTCTCAAAGCAGCGGTTTGTTCATTTCATGTTAGATGCAGCCATCGGGTCAATCTGATCAAATCACATGGAGGGGTTTCTCCAGATCGACTGAACCAGAAATAGGTCAAGGGGTTAGGTAAACCGCTCTTGCAAGGAACTTGCGTGCAATAAATTTATGCAATGCATCTCACGTTGCAAGAGCTTCGTCATCATATGAATCATCCAATGCGCGTCGTTTCATTTTTTAAATTATTTCGATCCATGGCTTTCGGTCTTCACGATTAAAATAGAATGAAATTCTATTGTTACGTACACACTATGGGAATGGAAGAGCTTGCGCGTTGCCTCTAGCCAAAATGGCCAAAAATCAGTAAACCCTAAAGGGTTCGCTGCTTATAAGATCAAGCGTGGCAAAATAAGGAATTCGTTTTTGATAAACTTGAATATCGCAACTATTTTTAAGGATTGTATGTGAGGTTGGCTCTCGATTCTATCTGGAAACTATTGAAATACAATTTAGTTTTACTTGTCAATCTATTGCTGCGCTCTGATGAAAATTCTAATGGAGAAAGCAGTGTCCTGATAATACGAGCGGATAATTGTTGTAATAGATGGAAAGATCAAGATTTTGAGGATAAAATGTTATCACTCACGACCACTGGCCCGAGTTTTACAGAGAGGATAGAATGTTATTTTAAAGCTTCAATCTTATCGTGCTCATGATAGCATTGACTCGTTTCTCATTCGAAAAGAATGGAAATGTAACGTTTTAAAAGATCATCTTGAAATTTCAGAGGGATTTTTCCTTTTTTGGGGTTGGGGTTGGGGTTGGGGTTGGGTTTAAGGTAAAAGCTGGACGTAATTTGTATATGTTTTCCCCCAAAAATGAGTCAAGATAGAACTTTGACAGAACAAACAAGCGAAATAATGATTGTAGTCACAAAGTTACATCATAAACGTTGTCGATTTCTTATACCTTTTAATTACACATAAAGAGAGTGGATCTAGCAATAATGAAAAACATGACATACATGCGCTGTGTCACCGATGGCATATAGATCACATATGCAATAACCATCATCTAAACGCCTAACTTGCAAGGCTAAACAAGGACAAGAAGAGGTAGTAAACTCTCATATTTGAGCATGTCTGATGAAATAGAAGGGAGTTGAGATAACTGTCAACCGACTAAATTAGCTATAAAGCAGACATTAAACTGCCAGATTTAGTAGACTTCTAATAGTCCTTTGCTCTTTCCATTATCCTACCCATGTTTCGTGCACAATAAAGAAGAAGAAGGAGAAGACAAAAAAAAAAAGGGGATGCCTTAGGAAAATGCAAATTGACAACAACTCAATTTATGGTCGTCTTATTTTTAGCGCTCATGACAAGCATCCTTATAATAACTCGTTCAATTCGACATGTTTTTCTTTCCCTTTGTCCTTGCGTAGAGCATTAGTTTATAATGAGGAATCAGTCAACCACCTAAGTACAAATTCGACTCATCAAAGAGAAAGAAGCTTGCATGTGATGAAAATGAGATCTCAACCCAAAGGCCGACAAAGGTACAAGGTGAGCACAATTATAGAGTAGCATTTCTTCAAGATGGATTTTTCCTTTTGATGGGCCTGAGTTGGCCCGTCATGGGCCCGGCCCGTG